>CAKAOH010036160.1:8238-27112 GCA_916701665.1 Sebastiscus tertius | reverse complement strand
CCGCGCCTTGATTGTTCAGTTGTTTAGATTGATGGATTTTTCTCTGAGCTTTTTAATGAAAAACAAACAGGGGAGTAATGGAATTATGAGATTAGTAGGAGTCTCTAAACCGCAAACATACGAGACAATTAGTTTGTTAAAAGGCAGCTACGGCGTCTGTGTAAACACCGGCAAGTTTACGCTTCTCTGTGCCAGCGCTCATCTCATTTGTCACACGTTGTGGGGAGAAACACACTTATCTTTGGTGCTCCATATATCATGACCGAACACAAAATAAAAACATGACAAGATGTTCTGCACGAGTGATTTAGCTGTTGGTCTGACACAAAACAAAACAAAAAGTCGTGACAGACTCTGAGACATTCACAGGCTTTCAGTGAGTATTCTCCAGTTACAACATGAATTCAGTGCATTCGTAAAAGCATATTTTAGCCAGTGATAGCGCTGGCATGGAAATATAATACATATAATAAATAGAATAAGGTTCAAACGGGAGGTTTCTCAGCCTATTATGGAAAAAGCTGTTGACCTTGGGGTAATGGATTGGTTCGATGAAGCCGGTGTTAGCTCTGTACATGTGAGAATAGTACATGATGAAATCGTCAAACACATTGAAAAAGCACTAAGATTAAGTATTAGTTCATGGCTGCTACATTTATCTGTTAATGTGGTTTTGTTGAAATAGACCCCTCTTGGCTGAATACTTATGAGATTCATATTATGTCAATGTGATATGAAACATAGGAGCTGATTTACTAGTGATGGCAGACGGTAGGCAACACTTTCTCTGATACACATGCTATACGACTGTGACATAGTTAAGGATCTATGGGAGAAGATAATATCTTTTATGAATGAAATGTTCAATGTCTACCTGACCCAGACCCCAACACTGTGTATATATGTTGGATATTATCCCTACAAAACTGCTGTTACATGGTTCCAGTGAACTGTGGTTCCAACTGGCGTGTGTTGACAGGATGCAGAATTATTTTGTGACAATGGAAAATGGTTACACCATCGTCATTAGAGCACCGGGTCAAACTATTGTCCAACATAGCGTGTTACGAATGAGACATAATCAGATTCTCAGGACGCCAAGACTTGTTCCTGAAAATATGGAGCCCATTCCTGGATCGCGTCAACAACAGACAATATCCAAGAACTGATCTCAACTGATAAAGCCCATTGTTTTTTTCCCTTTTTATTTTTTCATTTATTTATTTGTTTATTTTTCAATTTTATTTAATTGTATTTATTTATTTGTTTATTTTTCAATTTTATTTAATTGTATTTATTTATTTGTTTATTTTTCGATTTTATTTAATTGTATTTATTTATTTGTTTTTTAAAATTCATTTAAATTCGATTTTATTTATTTTTTCATTAATTCATTTTTTTTTTTTATTTAATTTTAATCAACATCACAGTGACGCCAGAGGTTTCTGCCCAAGCGGCAAAATATGACAAGTATGGATGCCATCACGTTGGCCCTCCTCTAAAACAGATGGATGAGAAACTGTGCCACATACAGGTGAGAGAGGATTTTGTTTAAATACTGACACAAACATGATAAAAAAAAGGATGGAGCAGCTCAAACATTACATGAGCATTTTAAATTAACGGTTAACAGGCATGGCAAAAAAATGACAACAGCGTGCAGGTATGTCGGCAGCTGGGAGAGAAATATGGCTGCTAATTAAGAGGAAGTGTCACCGTTCCTTCACTCTCAACCTGCCAAACACTGTTCTGTCTCACAGCCTTCCTCTCCTCCACCTGGAGAAAAAAAAAAAAAATCAAGGTGACACTCCGAGTCGAGACACACGGAGACGCAGCGAAGAGGAGAGGGAGGGAATCGGATGTCGTGTATTTCACAAAGCAGGTTTACTATCGGGATGAACCAACATGATGTAAACATGACGTGATTAGAATAAACTGGGTCTTTGGTTTCATTATGGAACGATTGCATTCGTTTAAATGCATTAAACGTACTGTAGAGAGTGGACAAAATAACTGACATGGCCATTTTCAAAGGGGTCCCTTGACCTCTGACCTCCAGATATGTGAATGTAAATGGGTTCTATGGGTACCCACGAGTCTCCCGTTTACAGACATGCCACCTTTATGATGATCACATGCAGCTTTGGGGCAAGTCATAGTCAAGTCAGCACACTGACACACTGACAGCTGTTGTTGCCTGTTGGGCTGCAGTTTGCTATGTTATGATTTGAGCATATTTTTTTATTCTAAATGCAGGACCTGGACGATATGTCATTATTTTGTGTTGTTAATTGATTTTCAATAATAAATATACACAATACATTTGCATAAAGCTGCATATTTGCCCACTCCCACGTTCCTAAGTATTAAATACTTGACAAATCTCCCTTTAAGGTACATTTTGAACAGATAAAAAAATGTGTTTAATCGCAATCAACTAATTTAATTGATTGACAGCTCTAATATACACTTACTAATACAATTTAACCATTTTTAATGTTGGTTTGAAAACAAAATGCTGGTGTATCTTTACAGATTCCACAGTCTAAACAATAAAAGGCACATTACTGGTGACGGAAGTGGGAACAGGTGAGCAGGTGGGTGGGGGAGTCAGGTGATGGAGAATGGCGGGAAACGGGGTTACCGCAGGTCAGGAGGGAGCAGTAGCGTCGGAAATGACAGGAAAGAGGAGAGTATCGCGGGGAAACGAGCAGACTGGGAGAAAATAATGAATGAAGCAAGCTGCTGTTGTGACATATATGCTGGAAGAAAAACAGCACATTTGCCTGCATGAAGAGCCAAAAGTAGGCCATTTATCACCTTAAAAAGAGCTGATTCAGTGTGTTGATATGCTCCGGATCCAGACTAAAACTGATAAAAAATTAAATGTTACGAGTGAAACGGGGGGGGGGAGCGAAGCTAGGAGTGAAGCTTTTATGTCTTTTTATTTTATCTCTCTTTTCATTTCTTGAAAAGTTGGTATACGTTGTTTGAAAAGTTTCAAAAAGATGCTTTTGATGTGTTGTTTTCTTCATGTCTTGAAACGCCATCTGTTTTCCATTTTTGAATTAATAGTCGGGGGGGATAATGTTGTATTTGAGATGAATTTAGACAATGCGCTGTATAATATTCAGACCTGAACATTTCTTGTATGTACCGAACTTGAATCAATAAAGAAAGCAGTTTGGACATTTGAGTACGCATGCAACAGGGCTTTATGGAGGCTGTGAGTGGTGGGGGAGGGAGCCGGATGGAGCCGGTAGAGATGAGGAGGCAGAGAACCTTGGCTCTGCAGACAGGCACCATTATTTATTAATATGATAACGAGCATTATACGGTAGTAATTAACAGTACAGTAAGGCCATTAAATTGTGCTCAAGTGAAAGTATTACAAAGGTGGATGGTGGTGTTGCATAATAGATAAGCATACAAAGATTGCATAATGACTGCTGGTTTGTTTGTCTGTTTGGTGGATACACAAATTATTTTTCATTTATGGAAACAGTCTTGGCGAAGGTCTGTGCTCTCCGAGTGCCCTTCTAGTTGATTATGAAAATGATTTGCCCACTAACATTATTTCTTTAATTTATCAATTATGTGTGGAAATTTCTTCCTCGGATGTGTGCGGTCATGTAAGTGCATCTTTTCAAATGTAGTCCTTGCAAAAAGCGTGCTGAGTGAGGGATAATGTACAGTGAGCCGGTCATTGTTGTGAAATAAACCCCCCGACAGGATGATGCGGCACCCTAACGCAGAGCCTGGTGGGGTTTATTTCACAACATCAACCCGCTAGCTGTACATTATCCCACTTATTACATGGCTACTTACTGAGGAAATCAATAATTTGACACATAAAAAGGTCCGCTAGAGTCCGACATCAGAACTGGGCCCATAGCAACGGTCGGTTATACATAGCAACAGTCTGCTATGAAGAAATAACAGACCGTAAAATGCTGTGATTGACCAATCAGAATTTGGTATTCAACAAAGCCGTGTAATAAAAATATATAATACATAAATAGAGAGAGACTATTATACCAACATGCTCTCATCCCAACTAAATCACATTAATTAAACAAAAACACTTGCTTAGGTTTAGGCAACAAAAACACTATAGTTAGATATAGGAAAAAACAACATGGTAGGGCTTAAAACTACTACATTTGTACAGTTAAAATGTGACTTAACATTTTGAACACGGGAGAGGAACAAACAGCTAATTGGTCCGCTAGAGTCCGACATCAGAACTGCGCCCATAGCAACGGTCTGCTATGAAGAAATAACAGATTGACCAATCAGAATCGAGTATTCAACAAAGCCGTGTAATAATAAGCATGTCAATAATTACCAAAGTTACCATTTCTCAGTACTAATTAGAGGTAAAAGCTCTTAGCCAAATAATGCACCCAATAGTACTCAATTTATTGGCTAATCAAATATAAATGGAGCAAACCTATTGTGTATCTAGTGGTCTTCAGAACATCCTAAAGTCCCGCTCTGCGCTGGCTGTGCCACTGTTTTCCTATGGCGATGCCACCAGACTACGCAGAAACTCTATCCTTAGCGTGGTGCACCGCTTGCCACCGAAACTGCCACCGAACTGTGCGCTCAATGTTCAAATTCTTTCATCTTTGACCTTGGTTGCTGCTGACCTTTCAAAGCACAACCATTGACACAACAGCTGCAACTGATGTTGTTGCCTAGAAACAGTGAATGGCGTTCCTTGCGCTCTGTTTCGTATCATAGTTTACCTACTGCCTCGCGGTGAGTGAAGAGCAGATCTCTTATCATGTGAAGGCAGCTTAAGGGTGCCGGTGATGGAGCCCATTGAGATTTATACTAAAGAGATCTTACAAGTAGAGTTATTTTTACTCGGAAAGCTCAGTCAAGGTCAACGTGGACGAAGCTCTTGAGTGAGCGTCAGCGTCTGTGCAGTAGACTGAGATTTATGTAAGTCGGTGTGTATAAAATGCTCAAGGGATGTTTGTGGGAAGTGTGGGACTAAGGAAATAGTGTCCAAAATAAATAATAAATGAAATAACAAATAAAAAAAGGTGTAAATCCTCTGTGGAGTGGGAATCGGCTCCGTACATTTCTGATATTTGAAATTTTGTGTATCCGTAGAATTTTTGATGGGATCAGTTTTCCTTGTTGTGGACCACAAGGTGAGGAATTATGAATTAGGGATCGTCCTCTGTGGACCATGAAGATCTGCAGCATTGGCCAGGAGTTGTCAAAGTGTCTTGCTTTGGATGAAAAGTGATGGAATGAAGGACAAACAAACTGGTTGACTCTCTTTTCCTCAGGCAACTACAGAAAACAACAACAACATGAAAGGAGGTAAACCCACAAAAACAATGAGAACATTAAGAATTAAAGACCGGGAACAGGAGTTTTTATTGCTTGCAGGTGACAATACTTATGTTTGATACTTGGTTCATTACTCATTCATGAACTTTTCTCTCTACTTCATCACAAAGTTGGGACCCAAAGGTGCCGCATCGGTGCTGCAGCTCGAAGCTAAACCTGAGGGGCGATCCACGACCTGCCGTCCTCCGCGGATAATAACAAGCTCCATCAGCCAGTCAATCAGGTACCCACTATTATTCTGATTAACCAGTAGTTGCTCACGGGGAGTGAAATATCATAGTGTGTCTTTATTCAGCATTTAATTAACATGGCTGCTAGCAGAACACCCGCCTGTGCGATGACGCATTTTTTCAGACAGGCCCCGCTGATTAATGACTCACATACTGTTGTCCAATGACCCGTTATTTGATGAGTCACTTTTTTTCTCCCCAACACCTTAAAGCTCTTATTAATTCTGTCAGGATCTCTTATCTTATTGGTGTCAAATAAAGTAATAAAAATAGATAAGAAGTCGTGATAGTTTCGGAAAAGTCGTTTATAAAAGACCTGAGGGAATGCTGGTGACAAAGAAAAAGACAGTTCTTTATTAATATCCTGCAGCGGGAGTTTAAATTATTATTTTTTTTTAATCTTTTTTATTGGGTTTATTTTTGCAGGCATGGCAAAGGTCATCATATTAAATGCAGAACATAACTGAGTGTCCGTGACATGAAATAAAAACATAGAAAGAGGACCACCCCGTGTTGGTTTTGGTCACACGAAAGAAAAAAAAAAATAAATGAATAAAAAATTACATAAAATAATAAAAGACAGAAAAGAATTACATAAAATAAAATAATAGATTTAGCTTAAAAAAGTGCCCCTGTAATATTAAGCCTCTGGTCTCCATAACTGTGAAAAAATAAAATAAAATAATAAAAAAAAGTTAATAAATGAAAATCTTAATAAAACAATAAAAGAGGGAAAAGAAATTAAATAATAAAAAAGTAAATAAATTAAAAATAGATTTAGCTAAAAAAAAAAATAAATAAAATGAAGTTAAGCGAAATGTTAAGCATTAATATTGGAGCTGGTGATAGACATATTAATATAGTAATAGGCTATAATTAAAGAGGGTTATAGGAATGGAGTAGTAGTAGAGTTTTCATTTTTATCACAAATTCTTTCAGAATAACCTCGCAATTTTCATTTAATGTCACTTCTGACATCTTTTGCATCATTTATTATCATTTAATTTGAAACAAAATAGAATGATCCCTTGAAATATAACAACTATAAGGCGGGCAAATGAAAGCTCCTCTCCTCTACTCTCTCTTGCGATGTCATTGCCTGTGCGATATTCAACAAAGCTTATATTATTATTGCAGATAGAAGATTACAGATCGGGCATTTTTCAGACCTGCGAGACACTCCATAAGATCAGCCAGACTGCGTCATACATCTACTTAACTTCTCTTTCAGATAAACTGCACTGGGGGGATTTTTGAGAAAGCATTCCAGCTTTCTCATTCCTCACATCTGAAGGACGATGTTTACGCTACAGTACAGCGATAAGAGGAAGGACGGGAGGCGTTTATCAGTATTTACAAAGGCAAGTACATACTGTGTTAGGAGATGAACATAAAGATGCATTTCTAATTGATCCAGCGAAGACACCAGGGATTGGGGGGGCTCTACAGTGGTAGCGACATTGAAATGATGGATGCCAAAGCTGGCAGTGAAGATAAAAAGCACACAAAAGGATGCAGGTGAGGAAGAGAGCGGGAGAGTCAGGAGGGGGAAAGCAATGATAGACGCTGTTTTTGGGGCGAGAAGCTAAGATAAGGCAATGGGTGCATATCAGTGGGAACAGATTTAACAGAGAGAAATAACCAGACTGGAGCCTCAGCTGCAGGAGAGACAGTAGAAGCACTCAGGGAACGTAAATTGCATTGCGAGAATCTTTAATAAGAACTTTCATGAAAGACATATGGCAATCATCTTAAAGCCATTCAGAAAAGAGCCTGACAACTGGGACAAATAAAAAAGACAAAGAGACATTGTTGCTGAAGCAAAAGCTTCAAAGTTCACAGAGAACATGCAACCTTCCACGAATAAAGGGTGAATAGGGTAAAACTTTTAACTAATAGATATCATCATGAAACTTCCCCAGTTGATTACTTACATTACTACAATCATTTTTTGTATTACAGGTTTTCTGAAATTGTATGTTTAAATATGAAAACGAGGCATTATTGAATGAAATATGCACTAATTTGCATACATTTCCAGAACAGAAATCTGAACATTGGATAAAGTCAAGTCAAGTCATCACTCCATAAATCAGAAAATACTGTAAACAGACATAAAAAAATACATTTTTGCCATGTTTTTAGAAATATATATAAATAAATGCGTATTTTTGATGTTTTCTTTCCACTAGTCTGAAAGAAGAAATGTTATGGAAGCAAAATATCTCTAAAATAAATAAATGTCAAAATTGACCAGTGCATTAAGAGCGATGTTTTAGCCTGGGGTGTCTACCCAAAAAAGCATCCGGTTACCACTTTGATAAATCAGAAACAGGATGCCTCATCCCTCCAAGGTACATCCAAATCAGTGCATGGTGAAGCAGCAAGGGGGCCTTTAAAATTAAAATTAGCATCCCAATCAGGCCAATCAGCAGTTTTTTTTCAAACACTTCAACACATAACATTTGCTCTTGATTCACTGACAGTTGAAAATTCTTTTGCTCAGTGTGTAATTTAAAAAAAAATCAAGACAAGATCTTGCAAATTAAAGAGGGGATTCAGCAAAACAACAGCAGAACGGAGGCAAGAGGCATCTGCAGGAGTCTTAACACAATCTAAATCAAATAATCAGCTTATTATTTTTATTTAATCATGTGGTGAATGACTATTAGTGTTTCACAGACGTTGGCTAAAGAAAGACAAACCACTACATAATGAAGTCCCTCAAGTCTGTTAGATCTGTGCAAGAAAACACGGTTGCAAACTGTGTCAGACTGCAAGATTAAGGTCTGAAGGTAGGTAGATGAACTGTGACTCAGCTTCTGGCTCAGCCTGAATTAACCATCATGATCCAGCTAACACGGTGACACAGCCTGGTCTTGGGAAGACGCTTTGGAAACAGCCCTTGGCGTCTTGATACCGACACACAAGGCTCCCTTTAACGTCTGTATGACACGCACCGGGCTTTCAACTAAATCCAATGTAAACCCATTATTAGACGCTCAGAGCAACTGGCGTAGTATAAAGAGCGAGAAAGTCAGCTAAGGGTGGGAGGTCGGGGAGCTGGATGAGTCAAACAAACACAGGATTTCACCTAGGGGGGTGTGTAACCAAAAGTTAAGAGTTATTTTTACTGGCGACGTTCTGTTGCGGGACTCTACATCACTGAGTCACATGATGTTACGTCTGTAACTTTAGTTAAATAACAGGCATACTTATTTTAACCCAAATCATGATATTTTTTCTAACCCTACCCAAGTAGTTTTGTTGCCTAAACCTAACCACGTCCATTTCACAACGTTACCACACGCAAATCTTCTGCATCAAGCAACCCAGTCTCACGGGAAGGCGTATAGGTAGCATGACATCACCAACATATTCTGAGTGTCACAAGGACGCATTTTAGACTCTTTGCGTGAGATTTGCATGCCGCCTTTCTCGTGTCTTTTTTACACCACGCAACAAAACAACGGTAATGTCCGCAGTTAGATGGGTTTAGGAAAAAAGTCATGGTTGGGCTTAAAATAAGTACGCAAACTAAGTCAAAATACATACGGAAACAACCCAACTTAAGTACAGAAATCACATATCTAAAAAACGTGACAAACGTCACTAATGTAGCTTACAAAACAAAACACTCTTGAACTCTTGGTCGAAAGTCCTGTGTTTGTTGGACCTATCCATCTCCCCTCCCGCTCGCCATATGCAGTCTTTCTCGCTTTTTACACTACGTCACTAGCTCTGAGCGTAGCATATTTACCAAGATGCATTTACATCGCAGTCAGTACAGACTACGTGACGTACAAATGACACGCCAAATGCAAGAAAAGCATTCTTCTTGCACGCTAAATGCATTGCGAATTATCATGTAATTCATACGCCTTTTCATACGAATGGGATGGCATCGAGATATTATCCAAAATATGAAGAGTCAGATGATATCCCATTGGGTGACAACAAGTCCTACAAATTAAACAGTAAAATAGGTTGTTGGTCCGTTTCCTCATATAACGAAACGTTGGTGTTTTCAGATGAAGCCCCCATCAGCAGGACAACATCATTCATCGGTTAAACAATACACTGTCGATAAGTAATTGGAAAACACCATGGTTAGGTTTAAGCACAACAACTTGTTTGGTTTAGGGAAAGATCATGGTTTGGGTTAAAATGACTACTTTGTTAAGGCTAGGAGACCATTGTCGTCATGGTTACAGTGATAAACATGTTGTTAAGATTAGGGAATGAACGTAGTCATGCACAAAAAACGACTACCAAGGAATTGACCCATCTATCCACCCCTGCAGACTTTGTCACTCTATAACAACGTCACATAACCTCGTCCTCTGCTCCCGTCAGAGTGACTACAGCTGCTGGAGGGCTTTGTCACATGAACTTAAACATATCTCGCTTTGGTGCACTCGCTGAAAGGACTGATGCTGTCGTTCTTGTTTGGGAGGACAGTCAGTGTCCACAGTGATATTGATCCAAGACAAGCCCAGAGATTAATGCACCGCTGCCAGCCTGACATGAAGAAAATGGGCATCCACAAATAGCCACAGGACTGACCAATAAAACATTTCAAAAGTAAAGAAAGGACATTTAAAAAAAAAAGGGAAGTGACCAGATCAGTAACAGTATTTTAGTCCTAGAAATACCAGAATATGTTTTCCCACAAAAATAATGGAATGTCAGCCGCTGGAGAAAAAACAGCGAGGAAGGGTGACTTAACCTTGTGTCCCGTAATAACACAAAAACAAGGAAACAACCGTGCTTTCAGACTAAAACCTCTCAGCTTCTTTGCACAACAGAGGCAGCAGACAGAAACCGTGGATGTATGTTTAGAGAGCTGGATTGCATCCTCAAAAGCCCTTTGAACCTCTCCGCTTGCACATACACACAGTTTTAAAAGAAAACAAAACAGAGCCCAGGGCATTGCAGGGAAATATTTCTGTATTGGCAGCAAGTGGAAATGAGACTGGCAAGCAGGAGGGAAAAAAAAGCAGCTACTCAGTTTGTCATTGCTCTTAACTGTTCCACTCAGAGACCATTGATCTCAGGGACACATGGTGCTCTGTCCGAAGTACCAGCTCATTCTCATTCTCAGGGCGTCAAATACCAACGCACTTTGTCACGGCCGTTTGATACGAGATGCTCCGGGCTTTCCATTAACTACAATGTAAACCCATTTGTGGCAACAGTAAACACTCAGAGAAAGAGCTGTGGTGACATAGTTTAAAGAGTGAAAAGAGACACACAGGGCGGAGGGAAGGGGGCAGTGGATGAGTCCAACAAACACAGGGCTTTCATCCAGGAGACTGCTGTTCATGTCTCGTGCGTTAAATTTCACTTTCACGTTACAATCAGCTGTTCGTTCGTATCCGGCGTTCACAACGTCAAGTCATATTTTCACTGTTTTGCCTTCAACATATTCTCATACAATGGTTTGTGAATGTCCAGCGTCTATTTTCGCTCCAGTCTTTACAGGAAACAACTTTGTTAGCACTTATTTAGGTTTAGGAAAAGATCAACTTGGTTAGGTCTATGAAAGATTGCAGTTAAGTTACGCCACACCGAAAGTGGCGTAACTTAAGTACGGAAGTTACGTGACAAAAAATACTTAGTTAGGTTTAGGAGAAGATCGTAGTTTGGGTTAAAATAACACCAGGAAGTGACTTAAGTATGGAAGTTATGTGACAAAAACTACGTAGTTAGGTTTAGGAAAAAAATCGTGGTTTGGGTTAAAATAACACTGGAAGTGACGTAAATTAAGTATGGAAGTTACGTGACGAATAAATCAATGTTGACTTCTGGTTTTAAACACTGGTCTCCTGGGTGAAAGTCTGGTGTTTTTTTACCCAAACATCCACCACGACCTCCTGCATACGCAGTGTTTGTCGCTCTTTATACTTCCTGGTTCACAATTCGGTGGATTACATATGAATTGATTTTGTTGGATATATATGAATCAAATTGCATTTACTGTATTTTTCGTGGGTATAGCTACGAACGTTGTATGAGAACAGCCTGAAACCTAACTAAGTGGTTTTGTTGCCCAAACCTGTTTACAGCATTAAGCACGTGTTTACTGCGACCGAGAAGTGATGCAGAGGGGTCTGACAAAGGGTCAGTATGTGATGAGTTGGGATGAGAACATGTTGGAAGTACCAGCCACTGGGGATTAATTCGTTGGGGGGTTGAATAAGAAATGTGGCTTAGATTACCGTTACAGTAACCTACTGTTGCGTAAGACAACAAGTAGCATAGGTGATACAGGAGTTTTAATGAATGCTATAGGTAGAGAATCCAATACTGATGTGCAAAAATCAAGTGTTAACTCCTCCAAGTTGGCTGAAACAGTTAATGTGTAAAATTAATTTAACAGCCTGTTCACCTTATAAATGTCCCTCAGTGCCGGTTCCCTATGGACTGCTGCTGTTCCAACAGCCTATACAGTACTAAAGAACATTCAAAGCTCCAATGACTGCAGCTTTACAGGACATTTTCCGGTATAGTGCTCGCAAAAAAGTAGAGTGGGGATAATTAAAATGTAAGAGACTGGGGATAAAACAGCATATTCTATCAAAGACAAAAAAAATATTCCAACTCAAAGGAGGAACAGATGGGCTACAAAATAAACCCAATCCAGCGCATCGCCAACTGTTTTTGCATCCTTTTAAAATAGACTGTGAAACTCTTCATCCCCGTCAACTCTCTGTATTTAGTCATAACTGGGCCTTTTATGCATTGCCTATTACCTTTGAGTGAGGTGAATGAAAATGCATGCATTAAATCAATGATGTGAGCTCCTGACAATTCCATTACACCACAACTGTTTTCCCTATCGTTGGCTTCGCCATCATTTCCCCAAGCGCCTGATGCGCCTTGCACTTTGTTTGTCATCATTTCTGACACTGCTCATGCACTGCAATCATTTGTCAAACGCAAGCGGTAACATCTTTCAGAGCTCTGCTTCCTTTCCATTGTCTTTTGTCATTTTAGATTATGTTATTTATCATCTTTATCTGCTCTAGACAGCTTTGTTAATAAATCCATTGTTGTACATTTGGGGTGCGTAAAACAAATTGTGCTGTTTACAACTGATTTTACAACAGTGTGACATTTATAAGACAGACAAAGACAGATTTATAACAGTGTGCATCCTGGACAAGTTCAAGCAGGAAGACACTTTGCTGCCTCTGCCAACTGGAAAGTTCTTCTTTCTCATCGAATCACCACTATTCTTTATATATCCAACCAACCTGATCACATGGCAAGGCGTATAAATAGCAGGCTATTTTAAGAACATTCCGCGTGATAACACATTTTTAGCGTTTCGAGTGTCATTTCACGCCACAGGGTTAACGTTGTGAAACAACTTTTCGCGTGTCATTAAATGCGTGAAACGTTCACGGTTATGTTTAGGCAACAAAACCACTTCATTAAGTTTAGGAAAAACATCATGGTTGGGCTTGAAATGAGTATGTAAACTACGTAAAATGCCTAAATAATGTACCATAAGTATGGCATCAAAACCACTACAGTTACCCTTGGCGTCACTTTAGGTTTAGGCAACAAAACCCCGATAGTTAGGTTTAGAAAAAAACGACATGTTTGAGCTTAAAACTACTACGTTTGTACAGTGAAAATTAAACTTAACGTTGTGAATACGAGACACAAACAGCGGTCTCCTGGATGAAAGCCTTGTGTTTGTTGGACCCATCCACCTCCCATCCCGTCCCGCCCACCCTGTGTGTGTCTTTTCAATCTTTAAACCAAGTCACCACAGTCACTCCCAGTGCACTTTCTCTGAGCGTTTACTGTTGCCATGGACGGGTTGGCATTGTATTTAATGGAAAGCCCAGTGCGTCTCATACTGGCACTAAAGGGTGTCTCGTGCGGCGGTATCACATGCCAATGGCCGTGACAAAGCCTTGGTATTTGACGCCCTGGGAATGAGAACGGGCTGTCGTATCGTAAGTGTGGATCCAGGAGGCAAAACTTCCATCAGGGAGCTCCCTATTATGCCTGTTTTGGGTTCTTGTCACTTCCAGTCTTGTGTGTCTTTTCTGCCTGAACACTTTCTTATGAATAATCCAAACCATCAGTCATAAATCACAAATATATCCTTGAAGTTTGTAGTGGCTCAGGTTTAAACAAACAAGCTAGCGAATTTAATTATGCCCTATTATGAGCTAGCATTATTAAGTTCATGAATATTTTATCGCCGTTTTCCATTAATGAACACTGGAGAGAATCCAAGTAATTTGAAACAGCTGGTTGAAAGAACAGCGAAGGCGTTCGACACTCACGAGGGTCCCCGGCATCCTGTGTGACTGTGCCTGTTGTAATAAATCAATTACGTTACGCAGAGTGAGTCTGGTGGCTGACAACTGGAACAACAATGGTAGCTCATATATTTCCCATGGAGTACAACCCTGTCAACAGGAACATCATTTGTTTATTGAAACTCTTCTTTGATGATGTCAAAGTGAGGATGTGGATGGTCAGATAAACCGACATCTATTATATCAACTTTCAAGAGCTGTAACAGACGCTAAACCTGGTGACACGGTCTTAATGAAACAAAGCAAAAGGAACAATTCAAAGATAAAGTTTGCAGTGATATAAAATAACCATCTGTAAAGAACCAGTGGACTAGACAAACTTCAGCAGCTATAGACAAACTGGGATTCTTCAACAAACTATTGGAAAAGTCCTCATACAGCAGACGGTCTACTTAAAAAAAAACTTTGGTTTCATGCCAATAGGGCATTCAAACTTTTCTGGGGAACATTGTAAATGATAACAAAATACAGTGTACTAACTTTATTCTTGTACTTGTGGACTTAAGTGCAGCCTTCAGCCTCCCAAACGGATGTTGCGGACACCACAGACGCGTAGTAGTTCTGTTTATACTGTCTGCTTGGAGGATGTGTTCCAGACATGTGCAGTAGATCGCTACAATACCACTTGTAGCGGACTTGTTCAGTCTCACAACAAATTGGTGGCATGCGAACGTCCACGCAGAGCCTATACGCGTACACCCTCTTAAAACTAAACCATATAACCAAACCCAAATTTGTACGGAGATTATCGGCCAACCTGTGGCGCACTCCTTTCAAGCAACTCAACAACAAGAGCGTGCTCAGACTTGCTAACAGTATCTCTTCTGACTCCTAAATGGAGAATATCAACTTCTGCCCTCCAATAGGCCATTTAGAGTCCAGGCTGAAGAATCCTTTTATACATCAGTCTATATCCTGTTGCTAAACCAAAATCAGTGTAAATGAGATCCGAATCCAGAGGATATAATGTGATATGTTTTACTGTCATGACTGTTTGAATGGGTTTTGTATATGTCTGCGAGAGAGTCACATGTCTAACTATATGTTTAACCTTGGTAAATTACTCAAACTGATTAATCGAATAGTTGCCGATTAATTTAATAGTTGACAACTAATTCATTGATGAATCGTTGCAGCTCTAAAGAACAGAATTGTAACATTAAAAGAACATTGCAAAAGTTCGAGCTTTCTCCCCAAGCTAAGCTTGAGCACATATTTATTACAGATTTGCTCAACTATTGCAATGCATTGCTCACAGGGCTCTCCAACCACTCTACTGAATCACTTATAGCTCATGCAGAAAGCTGAGGTTAAAGTGGAGCCAAGAAAAGAGGTTATATTGCCTTTGCCCCAGTATTGGAATGGTTTTCCATCTAGTATATCTTTGCTTTTACCTAGAATGTTTTATAACTACACATTTTTCAATATTCATTAGTACAACACCAACAAGGACTTTTGAGTCCTTAATTTTCTTCAATCATTACATCAGTATCTGCCCGTATTTTCACTCAGTCAGCTTCGATAAGTATCTAACAATAAAATGAACGTGTTTATTTACACAAATACAATCTTAAAAGAATACTATGTACAATTAAATGCTCCTTTGCACAAACACATTACAAGTAAAGCAAGATAGTGCTTACTCCTCATTCAAAACCCCGAGGATATTTAGTTTATTAAATGATGTATCCAATAAGCTTCTCTTTGCACGAGCCTTTTTCATCCCCGTCCCTTCCTCGGTGGTGTAACTACCTCAATAACCATAAAACACAGACTTCATGGCCTATGACATTAAAACGTCTTGCTTCTGGTATCGGAGACTTCTCATCTCCTAATGTCGCTTTTTATGTCCAGAAATTCAATTCGCTGCAAAATAAACCCACAGTAGATATGTTTACTCATATGTGCGATTCTACCTTTCACTTTTAACTTACTTTATGAGTGGGCGTTAAAAGTGATTACTTTTAATCATTGCGCTGCAGTCCCATTGCATTGCCTATTCCCCCCCCTGAGACTAATCATGCATGATTAGCTGATGGGTTTTGGAGATTGGCTTCAGAATGAATACTATATTTAACTCCAAAAGCGCAGTTTGAAATGTCACTGTGCTGGCATCGTTATTGCTTGTATAAACTCGACGCTTTGGAAAAACAACAAGGACATTCAAGTCTTCTACACACATCATAAGGAATTTCTTGTCTGCCAAAATCTGATTAACCTTCCCATATGTTGTGTGGAAGAGTGTTGGAAATTGCCCATAGGTAATGCTTTCACCATTTACTGTGCAAAGGACACTGGCCGGACACACTGACTCTTCCCGGAATTTTATAGGATGTAGTCATATTTTATGGTTCGTAACTGTTGGTAATATAATGGACTGAAGGTCGTTTTGATTTAAAAGCTCAAACTAACATTTTATTAGCGCACAAGGTCGATTCATTCCCAATGGCAGAGCTGCTAAACATGTCCTTTGGTGAGGATTATACTCTTATATAAGTACAGATTCACCTGTGTTGGAAATATGACAATTCTATTTTTAATATGTTCCCCTTTTAACCACAACACAGTACATACTCATGGCGGTCCCGCTGAGGCAGCGTCTGTGTAATTTGATTGCTGAGCCTGCAAGCCCTATTGAGCGGACCTCGGTGCTCCTGGTATAGGCTACAAGTCACCCTCGGGCAAGACTTCACAGATCAATGTAAGCTGCTTCCGATTCTTTTAGCTTCATAATTTGCCAACCAAGTGATCAAGAGAACTGATCCGAGACATTATCACGTTTTTATGTCTGGTCCGAGTGAAATTCAATATCGATTCTCCGCGCGCGGCAGTCTGGTATGGACATGTGTACACGAGGGTCCTTACATCCTTGCATGTACACTTCACAGTAATATCAGTCTTTTAAATGGAGCTCTATACAGGATGTATCAATGTACAAAGAATATTAAAAGGGCAGTGTTATAGATTGCCCTTTCAGTTCAACTCAATTTATTAACACAATAAATACATTAACAGGGTAGATACAGGCATGAGCAACACATTAATGGCATGTTGTAGAGAGAAATGCGCCATGTCCCACAGCTTGTCAAGAGAACAAACTAATTATTTCATTGCTGTGGAGTTCTTTCTTAAAGACCATCTAAATTCTTGGCGCTGCAGCTCGTGGGCCGAGTTGACAAAAGTGAGTTAATACACAGAGACAAAGAGAGGCTATAGTGATGCTTAAATTTGAGTTGACAGGACACATAAATCATCTGGAGCTGGACAGTTGGGGTGAAATTGAAAAGAAAAGAAGTCGAGAGATATGGAACAAACTCAGTCCAGGCGGCAGGGGGAAAATGTTGGCATTGTATGTTTCTGCAAACTACAGATATGTTGAATGTGGACGTTTTTGTATTCGGTGACAGCAAGTGATGTAGTATATCGAGAGACTGTTATTGAAAGTTACGCGTTATGATAACGAGTATAACAGAGCAAGAAAGCCCACGAAGGGCGGGTGGATGGGTGAAACCTCAAGTAAACCTTGACTTTACGCTTGTTACGTAAGAAAGTCCACTTTATTTACGCTAGTTACGTTGTTATGTTATTTTGTTACCTTATCGTTTTAACACAAAACATGATCTTCTTTCTAACTTTAACTAAGTAGTTTTGTTGCCTAAATCAAACCAATCATTTCACAATGTTAACCACGTGGCATTATTGTTTAAATTTCTTTTCTATTGTGAAGAATCATTTTTCCAATTTAGCAAAACATATTATTACCATGCTTCTTTTCCATATAAACATACTATAAACAAAAATAATGCCAACAAAAATAAATAAATAGATAATTAAAAAAAGGAAAATAAATATTGAATAATGAAATTGAAATATATATATATATATATACATTAAAAATAATAATGATAATAAATGAAAAAATAATAATCATGACAAAAATAATAATGAAAATAATTCTATGACATGTATACCACGTGTCATAGTGTGTTTCTGCAAGCATGATACGAGGCTGATTTGAAAATTATTGATGAAACTTTTTTTTTTTTGGTTTAGATTTCAACAAATCCTGTGGTTTGCAGAAACGTGCAATGTCAACATTTTTTTCTAGCAACTGGGTTGAACAAAATACAATGAGCATGGATGGATTATGAGACAATTGGCCCCTGTTATGCACAGACAAGTGAAAGGCCCCTCACCTCTCCTACTACCAGGAATACACTGGCAACCAGCAGGAAAACGACTTAATAGCACAACTCACAGACAAAAAGTTCAGGTAACAGTCTCCGGTATCAAAAACAGTAGGCAGAAATCCAGAAGCAAGGTTGTTAACACTGGGAATAAAGACGAACTGGCACAGATACAGGGGAGCACACAGACTAAACACAGGTGGAATGGGTGAAGGGTGATTATAGGGACAGGTGAAACTCATCAGGGCCGGGTAGGTAACCACACAGGTGGGAGGTGAAATATCTGAAACGAGAGACAAACGTGAGGATACCAAAATAAAATAGGAAATATAACAACTGAAAACTGGAAACAAGGAAAAAGGGAAAGAAAAAAAAGGACCGACATGTATCACCTACAGGGAAGAGCAGATCTGGGTATTTTGCGTCCCTTTGTGGTTGTTTGGCGTTTGTTTTTAGTTGTTTTATGGCTCTTTGTGGACATTTTACATCATTTTATGTCGTCTTGTAGTCGTTATGTGGTTGTTTTGCCTCTCTTTGTGGTCATATTATGTCTCTGTGGATATTTTGCCTCTCTTTATTATCATTTTATGTAGTCGTTTTGGGGTTGTTTCGCATCTCTTTGTGGTCATTCTCCGTCTCTTAAAGTCAGAATGTGCTAACACTCTTCAAACTCACCAGTTTGACTATGATGGATTACACAGATTCCTGATGTGTCAAGAACCAGAACGAGTTCACGCTTTTT
>CAKAOH010036158.1:0-99382 GCA_916701665.1 Sebastiscus tertius | reverse complement strand
ATATATATCAATGAGTGTGTGTGTATATATACATATATTGTATACAGTATATGCATACAGCATATACTAGGGGTGGAACGGTTCACAAAATTCACGGTCCGGTTCATATCACGGTTTTCGGTTCGGTTCGGTACGGTACATTTATGTTACAGCGAGGAGGTCATGTTCTGATCTCAACATGCCTTTCATTTATTTGTCAAAAATAAGTTAAAAAATGTTTGCCTTAACAAAAGTATGGCTTACATAAGGAACATAAACACTTCTTCATTGTCAATGACATTTTATCCACCACCTTTTTTCGGTCATTTTCATAGGTAACACTAAATTCGTAATGCTCCCATACAGCAGAGCGAAACGATGCTGGTGGATCCTCTAACTGTACTTTATCGTGTCCACTCGCCATTTCCTTAACTGACTGACAGCCGCACTCTGCACTTCATCCGTGCCAACTGAGAAGTAGGCTGGGTCACGCTTCCTCAACGCGTCATATCTTTGGGGTACAACACATGCGCAGTAAAATCTGGTCTGCACTCGCCAAAATTGAGCCAATAGCAACACACGACCGCAGCTTCAGTTACACTGCGTATGTGTTATACCCCGTACCTCAAGACCCATGTCCACCCGTGTCCCAGCCTCCTTCAACAGGCCTTGATTTTTAGTGTGACAATAAACGGGAGCCTAACTCCACATGAAAAAAATACACAATCAGCCTCATAACTTATTTCAAATGAACCGAACAATTCATACACGACCCGAACCGTGACTACAGACAGAACGGTTCAGGTTTTTTACCTGAACCGTTCCATCCCTAGTATATACATAGATATATATGGTTAGCACTGTCGCCTCACAGAAAGAGGGTCGCAGGCTTGGGGCCCTTCTGTATGAAATTTGCATGTTCTCCCCCATGTTAGCGTGGGTTTCCTCCGGGTACTCCGGCTTCCTCAAACAGTCCAAAGACATGCAGGTTAGGTTAATTGTTGACTCTAAATTGCCCGTAGCTGTGAATGTGAGTGTGAATGTTTGTCTGTCTCTACGTGTCAGCACTGTGATATGCTGACGACCTGTCCAGAGTGTACAGGCAATTTCGCTAATTAAATGGTCTGCTTCCTTGAGAATTCAACTGAGCAAATAATTGACCTGTAAAGAGCCATTCAAAGCATGCACGAATAGGAACTGGCAAAAAGTTCAGAGCTTTTCAGCACGAAGCAATCGGAGCGGTCGCACAAAAAAAGTCAGCACTCTGAAAAAAGATGCTCCCAAAGAGGAGAGAGTGTATGCGGCCGCCTAGAGAGTTTCAGAGTGCTCAGAATCTTTTGTGAGGACGTTCCAAGAGCTTTGAGTTGAAAATCTCAGAACTTTTCAGAAAGGTACAGTGAGCGCTTTTTTGATTAAGCGTTCCCCAGCGCCTTGTGGTTGCTGTCCGATTGATTGGTGTTGAAAAGCAACATCAATTCATAAATCATATTTGAGAACCAGACGAAAGACTGTATATGAAGTTGTGCACCCTGATCATTTACTAGCAGTTATGTTTGCTCACTTGGAGGCTGCAAGTGGAGGCGTCTTTTATCTGGCGCCGTCTGACTCTTTTCCAAATAGTGTCGGACAGCTATTCAGCCTGTCTTTACAGCGTATTGCTTAGCAAAGATCTCAAGTTGATTTATTTTGTTTAATTGAAGAAGAGTAGCCTGCAGGCTGTAATGTTTCAGTAAAATTAGATTTTCACATTAAAGACCACAAATTTCAGCTGGACTCCCTAATCCTCCTGTGCATGCCTCACACACACCTCCGTGAATATATCGGCAATTGCCGGTTGTTGAGCTGACAGTAGCCGGTGGGAAAATTTGAACACATCTCCCAACCCTACTTCACAGACTATATTGCCCTTCACATTTCTGCAACATGTCTCTTAGAAATAGAATAACTTGCTAGAGGTATTCCAGATACCTTTCATACCCACTTTTTTTAAATAATTTATTCAGAACTGTAATATAATGACATTTTGCATTAGTCCTCACTAACCGTTTCTTGAACATACAGATTCCTCTCAGATCATGTTGAGTCTCTCTCATTTGAAACAACTTTTTGATACAATTAGTAGTGGTAAGCAGTAGTAAGTAATAATTTACTCTTTGCACATGATTTGAACTGTTTTGAAGATAACCAGATCTTAAAATTGTAGTGCTTTTAATTTGATAGAGTGGGTTTGTTAGTTCTCTATAAGTAGTTTTGTTTACAATTCTTATGAATCTTTTTTGAAGGATGAAGATTTGTGTTTGATTTATAAGCATTTCCCCAAACTTCCACACAGTAAGTTATATATGGAACTATAAAGGAACAGTATAAGGTGTAGAACGAAGTTTGAGCTAGAAGATATTAGATATACTTTATATAATACTGTACTATAATACATTGGTCTGGTGTATGGTGTTAGAGAGGGAGGTTAGGTCACTTTTCAACTGAATTAATATTAAAGAATGTCACTTCATGATTATATTACAGACGTGGCTGACAGAACCACTGACTGTAAATGCTACAGACTTGCTAATGGATTCTGAGTAGCTGTCATGTGGCAAGGATTTTTATAGTTTCCCATGAGAATGTTTGGTTGTATTACATCCATTTAGTGAATGGAATATAACCATATTCCATCCACTTGTATGACCAGCATATACCACTGTATGCATGTTGGGAAACCTATTCTATAGGCATAAAGTACTTTTTGATAGATTGTTTTCTATGCACATAGCTGGAGGCAGGGAGAAATTTGATCTACAGCTGTATATTACAAGAAAATAAAGTTCCTGGATTAAATAGAAAACAACTCTTTATCTCCTCAGTGATGATGTTTACCGTACATTAGGGATGTGTGTGATTAGTCGACTAGTCCAACACACAGGGTTCGTTAGCCGCATTACTAACCAGGCGACCGGAGCAGACACTGGGTACATATTGATTTCAGCGGTATTTAAAATACGATTTGGTTAATGAAAAATGTGACTAACGATTTCAAATGGCTCTTATAATTATACACAATATTTTTTTGGACAATGTTTAACCTTATACATTAAATTGTGCTCAATTTTGACTGTTTTCTGAGTGCTTTCTTACTTTTAGACTAGTCCACTAGTCAAAGTTTAAACTTCTGTTTAAATGTCAAGGAAATTAGTTTAGGGATGCACCGATCTGACTTTTTCAGTCCCGATAGCGATACCTGGGCTTTGGGTATCAGCCGATACCGAGTACTGATTCAATGTCAGTGCTAAATTAATAAGCTGTAGAAGTTACTGGGATCATTCTTTTATGTGTAAGGGCAACATTAAAAATGTAATAAATAAAAACATAGATATACATTTAGTGAATTGTTATTTATTAATAAAATAATAAATCGTACGCCAGCAACTTGGCAAAAAAATCTTCAAAATTAACAGGAATTAGAATTCAGGTGTAAACCTTTTTAATGGAGAAACAAACTGGTCAAAACTTGAACAGGAATTAAAATTCCAGTATATAATGTATATAGTATATAAACATAGAATTGAATTTAATAGATCGGCCCCATTGTCACCGATATTCAATTCAGTTATGTGAGTCAGTATCGGCCCGATATCCGGTCCGGTATCGGTGAATTTCTAAATTAGTTGTCACGATCATCCCTACTGGACATCTATTACCATGATCATTTTATAACACATCAGGAAGCTTCTGATAAGGATCAGCCCTGCAGCACTATCAGTTTGACTAAAATTGACTTCCCACCTCAATATGTCTGCATCACTGACTTCCTAATGCACATGCTCATCTTTCAAAGCCCAGGTAAGTCACAGAACTCTTCTAAAGAGCATGCTCAATACACCTTCCATTTCTGCCTGAGTGAACAGGTCAATAAGACCCAGACAAGGGGCTGGCATTCACATAATTAGCAGCTCTACCTGCCTTTCATACTGTGACACTAAACACAGAAGAAAGTCATTACCCAAGCTACATGAAGTTTGAAGCTGATCTCTGCTAATGGAAAGTTTAGTACCATGTCTGCAATGTGTTCATTAGCACGTTCTGGGCATCTTCCACATGCCTTGGAGACTAGCCATACAGTACATGTGTATTGTGCCAGTGCTGTAGCAGCCTATGCAGTATGACTGGGATATGGCCGAGACTGGGGTTATATATAGCCACGTACCAAATAGCAGTTCCTGACTCGCTCACTAACGCCCTTGGGATCTAATGACATAGCCAGGAGCTTATGCTTCATACTGGCTAAAAACCTCACTCTGGCAAGTCACAGTAGTCGGTCTCAGTAGGAGGAGGAGTACTGGCTGAAGAAAAATCAACGACCGTTAAATACAGCGTAGACTAAAGTGAGAGGGCAAGGGTACGTTTTCCAATCTGCTGCTGCTGAGGGGACAAAATGTCCAGATGGCGTCCGTCTCCCTTCTCCCGCCTTGGATGTTTCATCCTTTTTTTTTGTTTTGACATTTCCTTTTCCACCCACTGAACCGATTGCGATTTGACAGAGAGAGGAGAAATCATGATCCTCCTCTTCAGAGGCATCTCCACCGATAAAGAAACCCACCAACCCCAACCCCCCTGCAGCGTCCTCATACAGGGACAGGCAAGCAGCAGGAGAGGAATGGGAGAAATGCCATCTCCTCATCAAGGATGCTCCAGATTCTCGCTGAGGTCTCACAGAAAGCCTTGAGCAGCGTGCAGGCCCAGCCTACATTGTGACACATTTGGGTGATGTGTTTTACCTTGGGGCTGCTGGACGTTGCGCAAAACCAGCCGCTCGGGCACACGCAGCTACATCCACAGCCCTCTGAGGGAAAGATTTGCTGTCTCTCTCTATACGTGAGACTGATATCAACTATATGTGTTGAGCAAGTAGCTGGCTCTTCTTATTAGTTTTCTACAGGGGCACTGCCTCAGACGTTGTTTCCATCTGTCTGTTACAATCAGGAAATGTGTCTTGTTTATCTCGCTTGCAGCAACAACTTGATTGCTGAGTTTTTCATGTAAAGATACGCAACCTGCTGCTGTCATGATAATTGGAAAAGTCGATCAAATGCATGGCTTAAACATAAACAACACGTGCATCACATACAACTATTATGCACTAAAAAGCTTTCAAGCAGAGAGGAAAAGTTCACTGTCTTTCTTGACAAGCAGCCATAGCTTAGCTGCATGTTCACAAAGGCTGTCGAAAGGCTTTTAAATCAATGCAAACAATGCAATGAATGCCAGGAGGGCGGACTCGCTGGTGTTTACAATCAATAAGGCAATATGCCAAGCTATGTTGTCTTCATGAAACAATGGATTATTAAATTTAACATATTTGTAATTTCTTTGAACCAAATGTGCTATTTTGAGTCACTTCGAGAAACGGGTGCACACTTTAACCGCAGCTGCTCTTTTTTTTTTTTATGCAACAGCTGCTGTTCTGATTGTCTTGCGATTGCACCTGCATTGTTATTGTGGACAATGTTTCATGATTGGATTGTCTATTGTGGTTCCTACCCCTAAGGTGTGTTCATTTAATGAAATTCACACCAGATGAAGGCCCTTGTGAGTACCAAGGGAAGCACAAGACATTGAAATAAGAATTACAGTGCAACCCAATGGATGCCCATAAAAAACCACAACCAACCAAATGACCCTATTGACCAACTGCACATAATGGTGTGCTGGGCTGTGGTGTACAAGGAGCCAAATTTGATTTAGCCTGCTGTAAGTGTTCCCAAATATGTGCCGGAGTGCAATGCGCCTCTTACGTAATTAGCCCCCTGTGCAAGATTTGATTTGTTTGGGTTAATCTATGTGTAATTACCCTCCTGAAGCAAATATGAAAAGTGCTTGAATGATCCTTGATGCGGATGAATTACATGAACATCTGTTAAATTGCACTTTGTTAGGTTAATATATAAGTTCAATGCAATATTTTAACCTTGCATGGGGTGTTTTATCCCAGCACACCACTTTGCAATGTCACTTCCATCTGTGCTCTCGTCGCTCCCTCCCTCTCCGGCTTCTCCTCCATGTGACTGCTCTGCCGCTGTGACAGGGACCACTCTCTGTCTGTCGGCCACACAAGCCAGTGTGCTTTCTATAGTTGACTGGACCTGCAGGCAAGTATCACTCATATTCTACATCAATTTTTTTTATGAGAGGAAGAAAGAAATGAAACGAGCGAGCTGTTTGACAGAAACTTACATCCGCCACAGTCACTTAAGCCGGGGAGCTGAGGTGACCTTCTCAGATTTCATTTCAGTTGGTCCTTTTTTTCCCCCCCTCCTTCCCAGAACAAGTGAGTAATTAGAGCAGAAACATTTCCCCACACACCCGGGCTGTCAGAGAGCAGAGCTGCTTTTGTTTCTGTTTCTGTACGCAGGCAGGCTTCACTAAAAACTGCAAACATTATTGCTGTCATTTTTACAGTAGCTGCTCTGGTTAAATACGTATGTTGCAAGCGATATCTCGAGACCCAGCTACTTGTCATACATGCGCTGAGATTATCCATGTTATGTGGCGTGAGTCAGAGTGTCATTTCAGAGAATGTGGTCACCGTGGATTAGTGATGATGCAGCCTAAAGCCGTCTTTTACTGTATCTCTTCCCACCTGACCAGAGAGGCATTTCAAACATGAACTACCCAATGATCCTAAAACTAAGTGGTATTAATCCCTGAAGATCACAAAACACTTTAAAAAGGTATACAGGGGGAAGAGGGGAGGAGGGGGGGGGCTTTGCCTGCATGTGTTGTGTTCAGGGCACATGTGAATATTCCCTGTGACCTGCCTTTGGTCAACGCCTACCTTTTTATTTTCATCACTCTCTGTTATCACTCTACACTAAGTACACCTCTGCCTGCCTATAGTGTGCCAGATATTAGATAGATATTCTAGATATTCTAACAGACAGAGATGAGCATCAACATGTGAAAGCCTGTGATAACTGTTTAGCAAACACATTTTTCTTTTTTCTAGAAACATCTTTCTGACCTAAATTGAACACTTGCGCCTTTAAAGCTATGTTATTATCAGAATATTTAACAGATATAAGTTATGAGATAGAAAAATGTATAAACAACAATGCTCTTGTGAGGATAATTTTGTGACTATTTCATTCCCTTTTTTTTACCTTTTCGATATCGACTGAGCAAGCATATACTTTATCCATCCACTACAGTAGTGTATATAGTAAATACATGTGGACGGTGGGATACGAAAAGTGATGTTAAACAGAGGTCGAAAAGAAAAATGGATAACCTCCTCAAAGTTAGGACTAAAATACGAGCCAAAAGACTTCTCCGCGCGCCAGTCCATGCACACAACGCCCATCTTCCATGGAGGGAATTAGAAAGAGAGACACAAGATGAAGGAAAAAGCTAGTTTTCCCTTTTTTTTTTATGCCCCTTACCGTCGAAGACCTTGAAACGACGACGGCCACGACATCCTGGATTTCTTCAGCCCGGGTCGGTGCCCTGTGTCCACTGCGTAAGTCCGGTCCATGTTCCTCGGTTTGAGGTATCTCTCGGTGTCCGAAAAGCCTCTTTGTCTCACGCGGTCGTTCTTGCGCACTACCAGCGCGTGGTGGAGCGGAGCGAGCGCTGGCTGCTGGTTCTGCTGCCTCCACAGATGTTTGGGCGCCTTCGCACTCACGCCGGTTCCGCCGCCGCCAGCGGCCAACGGCGCCGTGCCCACTTGCGCGCAGGCATGGTCCATCCTCCTTCGCCACGTTTTGGTTTTTTAAAATATATTGTAAAAGATATTTAGGGGCATTCAAATTAAGAATGGGGAAGGTGATGAAAAGGGGAGGCTTCACAACACTGGTGGGTTTTTTTTTTTTAGAAATTAAAAATAATGCAAAATGATAACCCTAGAAGTAATCGAGACAACTTTTTTTAGTTACTCTGGGATGCTTCACGTCCAGTTTTTCCTTTTTAGCTCACGTCATGAGTTTAACTCCATCAACTTTATCCTCACTGCCCAGCAGAAACACATTGGAAAGAGACAAAAATGAATCCATTTACGCATCACGAGGTAGACCTCTAAGAACTGCGGTTTTGGAGAAGAGAGAAAGTGTCCCAGAATGAGATCTCCACTCAATTAAATCAGGTTACCAAGGTGCTCCTCTGCTTCCTCCGCCCATTTCAGCAAGGTGCTTCTTCTTCTGCTGCTGCTGCGGTCCGAGCTTGTTCAGGACAGTCCACACCACACGGGTCTTTCCATGATATCATGCAAAAACTTTTGAAAACCCCCCACCCCGCGGCTGTAGTTAACTTGACCCACTGCGTGCGTAAAACGATCCAGACATGACACTGTTCTCCCTCTTCTCAAGTCCCCCTGCAAAGGAACAGGAGGCGACGAGATATAGGGAGCAGGATGATCCATAAAACATGAGGAGACCCACCCAAAGCACCTCCCCCTAAAATCCTCCGTGTGTGTGGAAAAAAAACAGGAGATGGGAGTGGGCAGAGAGCCAGGTGGCCAAATCATATAACAACCAGTTTCATTATCCAATGGTCCAAATGAGATTTAAGGTTTATCCCAAAAATACCATTTATAACAGCAGTCATTAAAAACACACTGCAGGTAATATAAGCTACACCTTGACAGTAATGATTAAACGGGAGAGCCATTATTGGATGTATGTCTGTGTTCCTGTGATGTCCACGGGGTGCAGAGGAGTGCAAACATCCAGCCACCTTGTTAAACCTCTCCTCCTCTGCTCTGTTTGTCATCATTTCAAGGGAAACGGGACTTTCAGGGAAGACTGCTCTCTCTTTTCCTTCCCTCTCCCCACACTTCCCTTGCAGCTCAAGCCCATTACTCTGGAAGCTAACAGCGTGGGGATTGCAATCTCCCCCCTGCTTTAACAGCAGACATGTAATCCTCTCAGAAATGAGGTGACTTAAAACACAAGTGGCAGGTAAATGAAATTGTGGCAGGACAGCACACAAGGGCAAAGAGAATATGAGCACATGCCTTGCAGGCACACATGAGCAGCTCATGTGTGGACTTTGTGTCGGTCTACCTTTACCTGCTTAAGTTAACCAGACTCCCTGCAGCAGCACAACTGAATAGCACTGCGCACACTGAGAACTGCCCTGAAACTGAATTTGTATATTCATTTAATTGCTTTTCCATTACTTTTTTCCTAAACAAGGTCATGGGGAAGATTGTATCCCTTCATGCAGTGAGTCACCTTCACCAAACAATGTACCGGATGGGCAACTTTTTTACGTTTGCACACCTTGTATATACTGTATGTTTGTCACTGGATATAATAACTTTGTAAACATCAAACATGTTGACATATAGATCTGTCATTAGCCGATACAACATGCTTCAAGCCATAAAGTGCTTTCAGTCAGCTATTATTAATATGTTTTGATTAGGGCTGTAAAAAGTTAACTCGATAATAACGCGTTAACGCATATTCATTCATTTTGACACTAATTTCTTTAATGCATTAACACAATCGAACTTTCGGAGGTTGTAGAGGGCTCAGTTTTAAAGCTAAAGTGAAGATACAGGCATCATATGTAACTAGAAAACCTAAGGAATCCATTGGTACCAACCATGTCATACTAACGTGTCGTGAAATAGGCTACATAACGCTCCAAACTTGTGCTGAATTTTGGCGAGGAAAAACTGGCATGGCCATTTTCAAAGGGGTTCCTTAACCTCTGACCTCAACATATGTGAATGAAAATGGGTTCTATGGGTACCCACGAGTCTCCCCTTTACGGACATGCCTATTTTATGATAATTACATGCAGTTTTGGGCATGTCAAAGTCAAGTCAGCACACTGACACATTGACAGCTGTTGTTGCCTGTTGGGCTTGAGTTTGCCATGTTATGATTTGAGCATATTTTTTATGCTAAATGCAGTACCTGTGAGGGTTTCTGGACAATATTTGTCATTGTTTTGTGTTGTTAATTGGTTTCCAATAATAAATATGTACATACATTTGCACAAAGCAGCATATTTGCCCACTCCAATGTTGATAAGAGTATTAAATACTTGGCAAATCTCCCTTTAAGGTACATTTTACACAGATAAAACATGTGATTAATCACGACTAAATATTCAAATCGATTGACAGCCCTAATTTTGATATAAAGTATAATATCTTCAATTTGTTTTATTTTGTAAGGCGGCACACAATAGACAAAAGTTGGTCCCACCTCCCCACCATTACAAAATGTGTTGCTTGTTGCTACATGTAGCATATCAATTGGTCAGTAAACGTCACACGATGACACACGTAAGTAACGAGATTCCACAAGAAGAGTTAATTCATGTTCAACGGTGCTCACGACTTATTGCATGGACAGTGATAGCTTGCTGTTTTGCTCCCAAGCTAGTCCACAACCGAGCATAATTGCCTTCATTGGTGTAAATGGCAATGACAATTAGCTAATTTTATTCTCATGTTTGTTTTCTTTCCTACTTATGTTGAATTAGACTTTTTTGAGGGGATGATGGGATAATGACTGAGATAACTACTAGTGCAGTCGATAAGCGATTACACCTGATTGGTATCCGAGCCAATACGTATTTAACAGAGCAGGCTATCAGCAAAACCTGGCCAATTCACCTCACGGTAAGTAGTTTCTTAGTCACAACACAATCTTATAACCCTTCAAGGATATAATTAAAATTTGCACAAACTTTAAAAAAGCTGGTATATAAATGTCTCTACTTATAGTTAAGATGTATTGTCTAGTTGCAACCTTACACATAGAAGAATGAAGCCAATCTGTCCCACACAGTGAGCTGTACAGATTTTTGATTAAAAAAGAAGCACAGGTATTGGATCAATACGAGTATCTGAATTTAGGTGTCTGAATTGGTATCAGGAGAGAAACAGTGGGATCTGTGCATCTACGTATATCTGTAATCTGCATATAGGTTTTTCTAAAAATTAAAAAGAAAGACGAGAGAAAAACAGCTTGTTATCAATTGATCTCTGACATAATGCTCTTGGGTTGACATTGGAATGAAATCAATGTGCTGATAGCTTGTTTTGATCCAGTATTGAGCCAATATCCAATACTATTATTGATACTGGTACAGCCTTTGTCAGTACAAATTTAAATCTTAACACCTTTTCACATATTAATAACATAATGAATATCTGTCAGTTCATTTGTTGAAGTGTTGGTAACGAGTTGTGCTCATCTGTAAACCTCGTCTGCCGTGCAATTATAAAGTTACACTTTTTGATTGTATAATATATTCATATACATGTAAAAAGAACAAAACTTGGTGTTTAATGTTAAATGTTATTTGTACCAGCAAATCAGGCTCTTTAGGGACTTGCATCTATGTATGTTTATGTATTTTGAGGCACTGAAGGCTATAAATTATGTCAAACCTCTAATCTTTCTATAGATTAAACAACAGCCATCATACTAAGTGTTTGAGGAGAGGCAAAGACAAGGGCACTGGAACTGTTAAATGGACAGAATTATTATTTTATATTCCCATTATGAGAACATCGAATGGAAACATAGTGCACTACTTTATGCTACTTCTTGGCCCTTGCATTAATACTGCAGACAGTCTCATTAAGCCGCATACAAAGTTAATGTCACTAAATTCATTCAAAAGTTGCAGTTGGAGAATTTAGCATGGCACGTCTTCCATCCTTAATGGTTTACAACTGTATATTTCTTCCTCACCGCTGTGCTGAATTATGGATGAATCAAGCTTGAAGCAAAGTTAAGATGTATGGCCTTTGTTAAAATTCTCCCCTCCGCCCATTTTTCTCCCTACAGTCCATTTTTTTCTTAAACTGCTCGTACTTAGTTTGTTCTGTTATGAAAGCAGTCAGTCTTGTTTGATGTGGTGTTAACATGATGGGACATGACTGATGGTTTAATAGGTAGCCTTTTTTTTTGCAGTCAAAGGGCTAAATTAGGATAACTCCAAACGGTTATATAATCAAGGCCCAAACTGTTGTGGAGCATATACTATATTACGCAACAAAACACTTCTGATTTCACATTGGTTTGTGTTATTTTTTGGTGCTGCAGGCAATAGTTTTGAAAAGTATGATGACAAAAAAACTTTAGCTTTTGAAGTTCACCAAGAAAAAGACAAAACAAGAAAAGGCAATGACATAAATGAAAATAGTCGATTCAGAGAGAGAAGATAGTGGCATGTAGTGGTGTAAATCACCAGTTTCATCACGATACAATATTATATTGATTCTTTGGACAACGATACAATATTTGCCAATATCACAAAGTCTGCCACGATACGCTTTCGATTCGATTCATTTCAGAGGCCTGTGATCGATATGAGATGATATCACATGGCCATTTAACACAATCAGTTAAATTTGTATCACCTTACAAAAGCAACTAAAATATGATTTGACAATTTTATTACTGGGCTCTTCTGGACATTTAAATGAAAAAACAAGCTATTCTTTTTAATAAAAACAATAAAAATAGACCTCCCGTTGTTGGAGGTCTGGTTACTGGTCAATGCTGGTGAAAAGCTTGTCAATAAAATGAGAATAGCCCACTTTAAGTGATTCTGAGCTGAAGTTGTTGCTAACTTCGAGGATAACCCCCTTCACTTTAACCAGCAGGTAACAAGCAAGACACAGGAACTTGGCTCTGGTCTTGAGGAGTTGTAGCATTTATTCACCGACAAATAAACTGCAATTTACACATACTGCACTGCTGCGTTCACAGTTATAACGTTACTGCTACTCACTGTCACACACACCCTCTCTTTCGCTCTCTTTATCACTCTCTCCCCCTCCCTCCCTCGCTAATGTTAACGCCGCTAGAACTGTTTGGATGCTTAGGAATGAGCTGCGTTGGATGAAAATGGGGAAACAGACGTGCCATGGGAATTTCAAAATAAAGGCATATCTTAAAGATGATGATATGTATTAATGTTTTCACTTTGCATCGATGATATAGGATCGTTGATCATTTAATCGATCCAGTTTGATGGATCATTACACCCCTAGTGACAGGCCTGTCCTGCCTTTGTCTTCCTTCAAATAGTCACAAAACCCCCTTTCAAACAACCCAGTCTTTATCTAGCCAATGTAACATGATTTTTAAAGAGTGGTCAGCTGTACACACTTGGGAATAGTTTGCCCTTTTCTGAAGTTCACATAAAGGTTTGCTGACAATTATTCGGAGGATGGGCTGCCTTTATTCTACATCTAATGCCTGACATGGCATTATCATAATGACTGCGAGTAAAATTATTCAGCATTGACTATGTTTTTTCATTATGGGTAGCAGTTTCTGTCAGTGATACATTAGACAATGCTGTGAGCAATTTAGATGTGTGACGCACCAAAACAAATGTTAGAAGCAAAGACAAAAATATACTGTATTTCTTGAAATCAACATGTTCTTGATATTTACGCACTAATTTTGAAGCAGGGGAAACTATTTCAGCACTGCTTTGCATCAGTCGCCGTGAAAATTGCTCTGCCTGTCTGAAAATGTAATTTACAGCTAAGTGACACCAGCTTTTCTTGTTTCCCTCTAAAGAAGTCTACGAGTCAATAACAATTTCTTCTTGTTTAAAGTCTCTCCACGACGCCGTGTTCTCTAATTAAAGCCCTTTTAACAAGCTTAGGCCTTATTAATAAGCTGTACCTCACTGCTCATTTCTATATTGTTTATTCATTCTGTGAGATACTGAAGGTCCCATCAACCTTGCCAAAGAGAGAGAGAAGGACAAGACAGGAACATTTTGGGGAAAGAGGATGCATTTTCTTTCTCATCTGGCTCATGACGAGCCATCGAACCATGCTATGTGCTAAAACTGCTCCAATACATTCTCCAGCATTCTCCGGACAGGGTGTGATTCTTTTCTTAGTTGTTGTATGGTCATATTTTCCAAGCGTGAGAGACTGAATTAGGGCACACTAGAAGTAATGCTGAGCATTTATCATACTCTTGTTTGTACCCTTTCTGTGTCGTAAAACTAAGTAGTTGCCATAATCTCTAAAACTGAGACTTTAGAGTCTACAGCCTGAACGATGTGTTACACAAAAGCTTGGATAATTACTGTTAGAAATAGATAAATAAATGACAAATGACAAAAGACTACTGTGTTGTATAACACTGTAGATTAATCATAGTACTAAATGTGAAAATAGCAAAGGTTTTTCAAAAACAAAACAGGACAGATCTTCACTGAAATCCTCTGAGAGGTTGCTTTTATCTTGTTTATCATGTTTCAAATGGTGAATAACATTCCCTGTTTCAAGATTAGTAAGTGACAGTGGTGACAAACAGAAGTCTATATTGGGCCTGGTTATTTGATGAGTCACACTTGTAGCCAGCCAGGAATAATTTATATACCAGTGGTTTGCTTTTACTTCCAGTGCCAACCATTTTCCAAATCATACCGTAATTGATTTCCTACCTTTCAGGCAGCCATTTGTTTCTGTTAATTTCTCTACAGTATGAAACTCAATTTGCAGAGGCTTGAAAGTTGCGTGGGATAGGTAATCCATCACAATGAATATTCTGTCCCCTTTATAGGCATTTTCAGATTTCATTTCAGTTCTTTAAGTGAAGTTAATACATGTGGCAGCTGAAAACTGGGGCTGATTTGAAAGCTGTCTTTGTTATTATGTTAAGTACACTCGAAGGGCTGCAAAATGAGAGCTCACTGTTGATTAACAACCTTATTTACATTATATTTTCACTCCACTCTAGATTTTATTTCTGACAACATATGGCAGGTTTCACAAAGATATAGAGACTTTAACTGCGGCTTAGATCTAAGTGATAGTCAGATTTCATATAGATGTCTAAATTCATCTATTGCAGAAAGCTGTCTAGTTCTTGACTATCTTAAGTAGGACTAATTTGCCACGAGTTCTGGGTAAATAAAGACTTTTTTCAAACTAAAAAACGTGGCTGACTGAGAAACTGCAAGTGCGAGTATAACAATACAAAAAAATGTCAAGTAGCATAAAATCTCAGTGCAGTGCAGAGCTGTAGCAGAGCTGTGCTGCTGTGTCTTCTTAATTTAGCAGGGCTCAGTACTTCTGCTAACTCGTCAGTCAGGCTCAGGATAGTTTCCTTGGCCAAAACGAAAACGATTAATAATCTCTGACACTACAGTATATTTCTAACGGCTTATTGAGGTCAGTAAAAATGTTTTCCCTTCTCATCGCTCACTCCACAACATTGTTAGTAAACCACAAATTATGACCATGTTTTCAACTTTTTTCGCATTTGTGCCACTGGTCAGCGGGTGTCACTGATTGTTGAAACATAGCTCTTCATTCAGAGTAAGCCTGGGGGTTGGGTGGCTAACTTACTAGACTAATCTAAGAGCAAAATTAAGACGGGCTTAACATTACAGACCAGTCTAAAATATCTTTCTGAAACCGTTCCACGGTTGTCACAATGGCTTTAAAAGTCCAGTGCGTGGGATCTGGCAGTATCTAGCGGTGAGGTGAGGAGATCGAAACCAACTGAAGTCACTCTCGTTTGCTAAGCGTGTTGGAGAGCTACAGTGGCCAACGCCAAAGCTCGAATGGCGCTCTCTAGAGCCATTTGGAGCAGAGCCAGTGCGTAGAGTGTGTGTGTATGGAAGTGAGTGGTGAAGCAAAAGAGAGAGAGCAGCGGCGACGGGAGCGAGTAACATTATCGACTCCAGCCCAAGCAGGAAAAGTTAACAGTTTGGTTTGTCCGTTCTGGGCTACTGCAGAAACATAGTGGTGAAACATGGCGCACTCCATGGAGAGGACACCCGCTCCCTATGTAGATATAAACGGCTCATTCTAAGGTAACGAAAACACAACGATTCTTATTATTATTAAGAAAGCATACTTATTAATATTATATTCCATTTCTGCCAATAGATCCCCTGAAATGTTACACACTGGTCCTTTAAGCAGCTGACTATCAAACCTTTGATATTGGAGCAGCTTTGAACACACCTCCTAGAAGAGTTTTCAAATAGTCCATTACTATGCAACAATAACTTTGATTAAAAGAAAAAATAAAGGTGGTGAAATGTTTACTGTGATGGATTGCATATTGCAAGGGACTATTAAGTCTCTTTAAGTACATTTTTATACAAAAAAAAAGCACAGAATCTCAAAATGCGTGGGATGCTTTAAATTGCAAGCATGTGAACTACCCACAATTTGTAGGTGATGAGAAAACATTGCGCAGCCATTAGTAAATGTTTAGACACACATCTCAACGTGTAAGCACAGTGTCAGGCACTTAGCGAGAGATGTGTCCACAGTCACTTCAGACGGCTGCTGTATTGATTGAACCACTTCACTCTACTCACCCCCTACTCTAATTACCCATTCCACTGAAAGACAATTTGTAGTGAAAGGACACATCGTCCTACCTGCTGGTGTCAGCGGAGGTGATGGCGATGAGCGGTGGGGTGCGTAGTGGCAGTGTTGTGGGCCGTGGTGGAACTGTGACGGCGTCTGGCTCTGGCTTGCGATCACAGTAGTACTGCTCTGCCTGTCTAAAGGCCAAAGGGGGCAACTGGATCATCCGGCAAGACTGCCTCCGCACCAGGAAGGGTTCCATGCAGATGACTGGCCCCGGCTCTGGAGAGTCGGCTGAATCATCAGATGCCTGGATGAAGAGAAAGAAGGGTAGGTGAATTCAAGGACAAGATAGACAAAATCAGAATCAGAATCAGAATAATCAGGGTGCTTTCACAAGCCATGGTCCGTTTGGCTAGTCAGAATCAGTGTGAAATTTACATATTTATATTCTATTTTTCACAGTGCCCAAATTAAAATGGACCAAATAAAAAAAATGATTTTCTGAGGGGCGTGTACGAAGGAGCGAGGTCACTTCTATAATCACCGACTTTGAAATAATGCTGTCAAAGTTTTTCACTTTGACCCAGCACTGATCTACGAATCCCTTCTCCTCCAGTTTATCTCAAATGACTTTACTATTTTTGTGAACTTTACTTAAACTAGCATATTCTTTATGTTCTCTTCAGCCCAAATGTCAAGCAAACATCGGACTCCTGTAGAAATCCAAGCCAGTCCTCTCCCACTCATGTTAACCTGTCGTTTACCTGTTTACATCTCAACAAATGCCCAAACAGACAGGCAGCCTGCATTTTGCTTGGAAACAATCAGAGACCACCTCTCACAAGTGCTCTCAGACCGGTTGTTTTGGTCCGCACCAGAGTACAATTACTGCGTTCACAACTGCCCAAATGAACCACATCAGAGTTTGTTTAAAATGGACTAAATGTTGGCTTGTGAAAGCGCCCTAAGTTACAGTTGCCATTTTAAATTATCTTGTCGTTTCAGCCATATCCATTTAATTTTCTGATATTATAACTGTCTGAAACATTCATACTGCAGACTCTCAGCTTCAAATAGACACAGGAATACAGGACATGTGACTTTTAACAGCAAGACAGTGGTGGTAGGACAGGACCAATAGGAGGGCTCTGTCAAAGCCAAGGTCATGGCTGAAGACTTTTCTGGAGCATTCTTTACTTGTGTCTTATGTAATGCACTCTGGGTTCTCTGAGGGGCTTAGGCTATTTAAATTAGCATATTCTGTATGTTCTCTTCGGCCCAGATTTCAAGCAAACATCGGACTTCTGTAGAAGTCTAAGTCCATCCTCTTCCGCTCATGTTACCCTGTCGTTTAACGGTGTCCACCTCAACAAATGCCCGCACAGGAAGACTCCGTTTTGGTGGAACCACAATCGAATCATCAATCGAACTACACTAGGGTTCGCTTGGTTCTTTTGGTCTGCACCAGAGTACTATAACTGCGTTCACAACTGCCCAAACAGACAGCACCAGGGGATGAACCGCACCAGAGTTAGATTAAAACAGACTAAATGTTTGCTTGTGAAAGCGCCTTAAGAAAGTATGCAGAGATTCTTCATAGAAGACAGAAATTATCCTAATGGGGCGGCAGTAGCTCAATCCTTGGGAACTGGAGGTGGCCGGGTTAAGTCGCTGCACAGACCAAGTACGGAGTGTGGATTGGTAGCTGGAGAGGTGCCGGTTCACTTCCTGGGCACTGCCGAGGTGCCCTTGAGTAAAGCATAGAATCCCTAACTGCTTGAGGGGTGCCTGACCATGGGCAGCACCATCACTCTACTAACATCTCTCCAACTGCATGTCAGAGGGTCCTGTGTGTGTGTGTATTTCGGGCCTATCGTGCGTGTGTGTAAATTAACAATGACAAAAAAAAAAGAATTTCCCCCCCGGGGATTAATAAAGTCATTTTTCATCTTCTTCTTAGTAGGGATTTAACATAAGATGCAAAATGAAAGGGAGGAAAAAAATGGTGAGAAAAGGACTTCAAGCATATCAGTAGCCAAGTATAAACAGTAAAATGTCCAGACGATGGTTTTGATCGATGCAGAATCAAGTTATTAACTGAGTTCAAGGTGTGCAGTGTTAGGTTGTAAAAGCGATAAAGGGTAAACGAGTGGAATTAAATTCTTTATTTGATGTGGCCATGAAAGACCATAACAACCAACACATGTCGTAAGTTCCAGCTGTCTGTTTTAGCACAATTTTGCCTTATCTGCTCAAAGTCAAAGGTTCCTCTAGTTGTGAAAATCCCATTAAAATTTAAAGGACGTCCAGCTGTCTCAGCCGATGTCATACATTATGTTGAACAGCACAATTCCTAATGATTTTAGTGACCTCAGACCTTTAATCTCGCATCACTCACAGTTAAAAGTTTCCACTTGGCTATTTGTAAATCAAGAAACTTTTTGTGGAAAAAAATGTACTTTGTGTTTTAGGAAATAAGTTCATTATAGAACAACTCCATTCCATTTCTTGTGATCTCTAGTGCATCATTTTTGTGTATAAAAAACTCAATTGCAGGTTTATTAGATACACCTAGCTTAATAAACTGTCATCTAGAAGTATATCATTGTCTGCAAGGGAAAAAGCCACAATGCAGATGCTAAATAGGGACAATTTATCTTTGGATTCCTTTAGGGATGTTGTTGATTTTCCAGATGGGCAACATGCTGCCTCCAGCGAGCTTGCTCCAGTGGATCTCAAACATAATCCAAGAAACAACCAAAGCAAACATTTGCTTATTGTGGTGTAGTGTTTAATTCAGTGTAAATTATATTTTCAAATAAACAATGGGTCATATGTGAAATGGGTTGCTGGTATTATCACCAACTCTGCAGTTTCTCCGCCTATACCAAGTCTTTTAGCATTTACAGCTCATTGTTTTTACGTCCCACAACTTTCCTGTTTTGATTAAATCTCACCACTCAAATCAACACCGTTTTTAGCTGTTCTCGACGAAAACGCTCTGATGAAAATACTCCACCTTTCCAGCACTAAAGGTCACACAGACAAAGTTAGCAATTAGCTGGTGAACATAGTGGAGCAATTAGCAAGCAGCTAAAGACCAATTAGAATGATGAAGGTGTAACCACTGCCGCGCTACCATGCACAACAAAACTAATCAGAGGATCAGACAGATGTCAATCAAGGGCTGTATTCAAAACCGCCTACTGCATACACCTGACAAACGCAGTATGCAGTGTACAGTACATACTACATACTGTGTTCCTGAGTAGTACTCAGTATGAAACGATTAAGACGATGTATTTAGCAGTATGCTAGAACAGGCTTTAGCTTTTAAACAGCTCTTAAAGCACTGGACAAAAAGACAAACTCGTACCACTATTGCAATATTATCGAAAAATACAACTTTGATTTTTTTGTTTATGCTATGTTTGTTTACTTTATACGATACTGCATGGTTTAAACAATTTATTCTAACAGCTCATAGTGAAGTGAGATAAACAGGATCATCAACGAGGGGAGACGGGAAATATAAAACACTGATGCTGTCACGACTCCAGTGGTTTTCCTGTGTTCTGTTTTCCCCTGTGTTCTGTTTTCCCCCGTGTCTCCCCCTCCCCTGTCTGTCTGTGTGGGTGCGTGTGTGTGTGTGTGGGTGTGGCGTGGGCGCGGCTTCCTCATCAGGCACCTGGTCTCACTCTTCACTCTGCACCTGTCTACAATCAACCTAATCAACCCACAGTTCAAGAATACCAGTTTTCCTGCCAGATTGTTCTGCCTACTATGTGGTATACTCTCGGCCGCTCTGTACCATTAGATACTAGAGTAATTCTTGTGCTTTTTCCTCGTGCTTCCTGTGTTAACATTGTGTTCTCCTGTGCTCTTGGATTCCAGTGCCAGCCTCCCATCGAGCCATCCTCACACGCCGCCTCAGCTCAGTCCTCCAGCCATTCCACCTTGCTCAGCTGCCTGCCTGTCCCCTGCCTTCTCCAGCGCCCTCATCGCCTTTTTATTACAATAAATCCACCTGACTTTCAACCAACACCCAGCTGTGTCTGTGTCTGCTTCTGGGTTCTAAACAACAGCCCTAACAGATCCACAACATTTACTAAAACTGCTTTTTCAGTTACAGCAACAGAACAGTTGACTGATAGCCCTAAAAATATTAGAGTAATGTTAAAAAGGGTCATGTTGTCTCAGCAGCTCTTTCCCTCGCCACTCAGCTGCTCTGTAGCCGGTCTCTGAGGGAGCTACGCCTGCTGGCAATTGTGGAGCTTTTCAACTCCAAAAAGGCAGATAAACACAGGTTCCCGTTAATTTATAATGGACATTTATGTTGTGATATTTAAACAGACCATCCACCAACGAGGAATTAAAAGCCCCTTGTCTATGAGGCTGGTCTCTTGAGAGAGCTCCAGCCAGCTCGTAGCAATCTGTGAGAGTGACTGCCTGGCTGGCGAGGTAGCGACCCCAGCAGGCACTAGCTAGCTGTCACGGCAGTTTGTGGAGCTTTTAAATTCAGAAAACGGTGGAGCAAATGTTCGATTCAAAATCTAATGTTGTAAAACTATCAATATTCAAAATCTACACAGTGGATTTCTCGCCTCAAAAATGTTAGAAGTGAATTTAGAGATGAAATAGCTACAAAAAATATCAAATAAACAGGGCGTTTTTGGCTGTTGTTTTTGTAACCCTAGCCTGTACCATTCCAGCGCTTTGCATTGTGGGATACAATAGGCGAGGTAGACTGGTCCGATGCATACTAAAACAAATTTACAAATCAGTATGACATCTGAGTATTTCTGCCATACTGTAGATGTTGCTTTTGTTCGCATACTGCATACTACATACTACATTTTGGCCAAATCAGTACGTACTACTAGTATAGTATGTGGTATCGAATACAGCCATAGTCTGTTACTACTGCACCACTCATCAACACAAAGCAATGTTAGTGGTTTCCTCTCTATTTAGCATTGTCACAATTTGCGCTAATACAAATGTGCTTAAAGTAATGACAAGAGAAGACACATATTACATTTTACATCACAGCTTGTTTTCTGGAGTTCACACATTTTAGATGATATTTTGCTGTCATAGTTACTTTATTTCTGTTTTCATGTGTCCTTGGTTGAGTCCTTCCCAACAAAAAGATGCAATACAAGATAAGATGGTCTCCAAACGGATTTTCCCTTTTTTATTCCTTTCCTCCTTTTGAGGTTGAGTCTTTTTCTCATTCATTTCATGTCTGTACTCATTCAAGTAACTTTTTGACTCAAATCTCCTTATTAATCTGGGAGACTCATGCTTTTGAATGTAGAGTCTAACAACAATGAAGCTGATAACTTGATGAAATTGCTGTGTTGTTGTGGAAATTGCCAGTGTGTTATGGGCAAATATCACATTCACAAGGCCTTTCTTCTTAACTAAACTTGTTTTATGTTGAACATCAGACATTCTATGAAAGTACTTAAAACAAAAAAAGCTTTAATGACATCTAATCCCTTGAGAAACATTGTGAACAACATTGCTAGATAGAGTTGGATTGCAATATTTTTAAGCTGTATACATATTTTTTTCTTCTCTCTTAACCTCTGTATTATGCATCTTTTTACATTGTACAATTTTATTTCTGCTTGCATTTTTTTGTGGTTATTTATTTCATTTGTTCCCCAGTACTCCCTGTGCTGCTGTTTTGTAACATATAATGTATTGTAATAATACTGGGCTGTTACTAATGTTTGAAAAAAATACTTCAAACAGCAAGTGGAGGAGGCTAATTGTAGTCATTCAATTTAATTTCTTTGAACTTGGAATTTCTTGTTTCTTGATATTAGATACAAAATGTGTGCAAACATTTTGAATAGAATGTATATTTGTACCAAGTTTTATTTGCATTATAGAGTTAATTGTTTCTTCTTTTCCTCTCTGTGTGTCTGTTTATGCTAGCCTGTGCGTATATAAACCCTCTATATTTGTCTGGCTTACTCAGTATATGGAAATGTTATTTGTAACCTAACGAATCCATTAGTCCATGAAATGCTAGCTTGTTGGGAATGAGGGTAAATAACGCTCCACAGTTAGACTCAATTTTGGCGAGGAAAAACTGGCATGGCCATTTTCAAAGGGGTCCCTTGACCTCTGACCTCAAGATATGTGAATGAAAATGGGTTCTATGGGTACCCATGAGTCTCCCCTTAACAGACATGCCCACTTTATGATAATCCCATGCAATTTTGCACAGAAACAGGCAGTTATTTGAATGCAGTATAAATGTGTAATTTTCGCCTATACTAAAATGGTGTATTTGAATATTTCTGCACACTGGGGTCCCTAAACAGTGGAATTGCATGAATTGGGTATCACTGTAAAACTGAGACTCTTAAGGATCCAATGAGCCCTATTGTATTTATGTGTGATGATGTTAGTCCCCATAGTAGCCATTTCATATAGTGAGACCATTTTTTAAAATTTGACCTCACTGTATAAAATGACCTGTGGTGACCTCTCGGATAATCAAAGCCTCATGTAACTTTACAGCCACAAACTAGAGACCTAGAGCATTTGGAGGATGGATGGCTTTCCCAGGTATATTTACAATAAGAGGGTTTCTTAGAAGCAGCTTCCAGAACAGAAGTGTTCGCCATCCAATCGCCGAAAAATGCAATTCTTGTAGAAATCTCCAAATGTCAGAAGGTTTTGATACCAAATCACAGCATGGATTTTTCTATGGTGTTCCATAAGGTCTTGGTGTCTTAATGTGGTATTTTGGAGGGATTATTGATCATTTTTTTCAATTCTCGATAGATAAAAGATAGATAAATTTAGCACCAAATCTGTGTAACAAATGGTATCAACCCAAAAATTGCTGCAGCTATAAGTGAGCATGGGAATGACCATTATATACTTCCATCATAATGTTCTAAACCCTTATACACTTTCACAATTTATTTTAATGAATTAATTAATTCATGTTTATTTCTGATTTATGACTAGAACAATTTGACACACAGTGCTGAGCTGCATCTCAAACGAGGCAAAAGTGAGCGTGGCTCACATACCCCCGCTCACTGCTTGACCCCTGCTAAAGTAGGGCCAAAGGTTTTGCCCTTTTGGAAATATTAAAAAAAAATTGGGTACCCTGGACTTCTAATCCCCAAAAGTTACAACTAAACCACACTGTCAACCATCATACCAAATTTGAAGTTCCTAAGTTAAATAGTTTTCGAGTTCTGCTCCGGAAACTAAAGTGTGACACACGAACGGACGGAAGGACAAACACGCGGAGTGCTATATACCCCTGACTATGTTGTCGCGGGGGTATAATTAATCTTCAGGTTCCCAGCTTTCAGATGATGTACACCACTTCTATGTGACATCTACTGTTGACCTGCTATCTCCCCCAAAAGACCCCCTGTACCCTCCTAAAAAAGACAATAACGGGTCTATTGTGGGTTAATGAGAGAATAATCAGCGTTGTGTCATGGGGAAAACCTAACAGTGCTATTAACAAGTTTATAAGGCTTTTAGGCGGAATGATGATGTCCAGGGATAATGTGTTGAATAAACTGCCTAGAGAGAAAAAAAACCCACAATGAATATGAGGACTTAACAAAGGTTAAAACACAGAGTCCTATAAAGAAACTCAGTTGAGAAAAAAAGGAAACTCAAAATGAAAATGCCACATCACGACGGGTCACGAGAGGAGAAAAAAAAAATCAAAGGACAAGAATTTCAGCGGGAGGCAAGAGCCGTCTGAAAGCTGTGAGTGTGTACGTCTGAGGTGAGGCCAGTGTGAGAGGGGAGAAAGTCATTCTACAATAGCAGGTCAACCTGCAGGAAACACATCAGGTGGTCAATGTCCCATTAAGTAGTTATCAGAAAAGTTGATTCTGCTGTAGTGAAGACAGCAGCAGAACCTCTCCTTTAAAAACAAGACTGCTTCAAGGCAAGGTATCCTACATTATAGTCAGACTTTTCGCTGAATGTATGCATTTGGAAATACATTAGCAGCTATCAATCTTATTTTGACAAAGACCAAACGCATTGCTTAATGCAAATCACTCGTTTCAATATGCAAATTGCTGTTTTGCTTTCTTTGTATTGGCCCCCAGCACAATAGCCATTTTTCCCCTCTGAACACACAAAACACCCAAGACTCTGCTGGTTGAGAAGAGGCTAGAAGCTCAATATTGTGTTGTTTCTTTGGTACACTGTCCTTGGGGACAGCACAGAGGTAATCAGTTATTTGCGTATTGAGTGATTCCAGGACTATCTCTGATTCAGGACACACTTGAATACACAAACACACACATATGGAGTGAGCTGGTGAGACAGAGGTGATAAATTGAGGCTGATTCTATGCCATTAATCTTCCTGCAAACCATGAGGAGTTTTCATTTGTTCTGCATGAATAACAAGGCTTAGCTGTTAAGTAAGGGTCAACTGTTAACATTTACATTCCACATAGCTCTTTTACAGGTGACACCCTGACATTATATGCCATTCTTTTAAATGAGTGCAGCTAGGGCCTCTCTTTTATACACACAACACTGAATCTCAGATACGGATAGTACAGTTAAAAGTAAGGCTGGGACGATACACCTATCTCCCGATTCGATACTATCACGATACTTGGGTGCCAATTCGATATGTATTGCGATTTTTAAGTATTGCGATTCGATATTGTGATTTATTGTGTTTCTTGTTAACTTTTTTAACACTAGACCATGGAGAAAAACTTGAATCACATACTTCTAGGGTATTTTACTTTGGAAAATCTCTAAATGAATACAGTAAGAATGTTTGATTTTCAGCATGTATGTAGTCAGAGATGTCCTGAAGTCAAATATATCAGTCATTGTCAGAGGCATTATTTATTATTGTTTTTCCAGCAACCCTAAAATCAAAGAATAAAGACATTTTCCCCTCAAATTAGTGGTATTTTCTTTTTGATTTATAAGGGACATATAATATTTTATACTTCTGGTTAATATAATCCAATCAATCTTATTTCCATATATGTATTTTGTATATACAGTTCCCTTTGTTAACACCTTATATTGAAAATCGGAGGTAGTCGCACGTGTATACTTCTGCTAACTTCACCAAGACCGCCGCTAGCTCTGCCGTCAGCTCCGTTCTCTATACATCCATGGTCAGCTCCATCGGGCCATTTGAATGTATTTAACATAAATGACATCATATGGGTGCTCTACAGTTGTAGCATCGTCCAATTTGACCACGGAGGTGAGTGACGGCTGGCTCGACTGCACGTTACAATACGATAACGATTCCTGTCCATGACAAAGCATGCAGCTTTAGCCGTGATGTCTAGCTCTGCTTTTCCTGCAATGTGTGAAACCCAAAGTGTTTCCATACTTTACTGTGTGTGTAGTGTTTACCACTATGGATTTAAAATGTGAGGGTGCAGGTTGTATCCATGCAGATCCTCTGCCGTTTTCTACTTTTTCGTTTTGGCTCGCTGCGGCCAGCGGCTGCTGTTTCTTTTGGTCGAAAGATATGGAACGGATATGACGTTGCGTTACTGAGACTACAACAATAAAGGCAGTAACTTCCTTCTACCGCCGCATAGACTCAAATGAAGCAAATATATCTATTTTGACATTCAAAAATCTATTTCAAAATCGTAAAAAAAAGATTGTGATACATAGGTGGATCTATTTTTTTCCCTACCTATAATGCCCCTATTTAAAAGCCCATGTTTTCTTAAAGATCATGACCAAGTTAACCTGTTAAGTGTTCTTTAGCTCCATTAGTTGGTTTTGTACTCTAATGGTGAACATTTTCAATTAAGCATATTACATAAAACCATTTGACATGCAGTGGACTTGTAGTTGCCCGCTTTTGCCAAGTCAATAATTTAGCCTTACTTATAATAATCATGCAGGCTGGAATTAATTTGTGTTTCTCATTTTGGCCTATTTTGTGTGTTGCAGATTTCCATACAGTAGATTGTTTTGCTGTGCCAAGCAGAGGTGCTCAATGGTGTGTGAATGGCCTGGGGGAGCCTGCTGGATAAAAACACCATTCGCCCTCCAAGTGCAAACAAATGAATTATCCTGGCAGTTAGCGCTATACGCTGCCCCTTACATCATTATACGTCTCTATTAGACCAGAAGGACCTCTCGGAGCAATGATTGTGTGTGTGCATGTGTGTTTGTCAGCCCTCTCCCTCTTTGTCGTGACTGTTCATCGTCGTGCAGCCAAACACCTCACCCCCCTGCCTGCCCCCCGCCCTTCCACCCCTGCATCCATCAAGATGCCAATCTTCATCCAGGAAGCCATCGAGCCTTTCATTCCTACATAATTACCTGTATTAGACTCATTGCTACAGACGCTGGCTTACAGAGGAGAATGAGGGAGCCAGCATGATTAACCCTCACTTCTCATCATGCTGAAGGTAAAGCAGATTGGAAATGGATCTAATGAGTCAAGGAAGTTAAGTCAGTATTAACCATGACCTCTTTTGACAGTGTTTTCCTAGACTACAATTTATGTAATTTATTTGCTCTTTGTGTTACTCTTAAGGCCTTTACACACCGAGAGCGTGAGGAATAAACGACACGAAAATGCAAAATACTCACCTGTGAATATTCCTTATCAAAACTATTCATACCGGCAGCAATGCGAATTGAAAATCAAAAGAAGTGCGCAGGAGGGAAGACCAACTAACAGGATCCTAATGACCCAGAGCAACATCCGGCAGTCTATCTGAGGTAAATTGTTGTATAGCCTTAGCTACTGTAAGCTATTTTATTGAGCTTCCTTTATAGCAAAATGCTCTGAATGAATTTGCCTCGTTGTTGTGAAAGGTAAGAACGTTAGGAGTGATATGCGCTGCCTTTGTCAAAGTTGAAAATTTGCCACCTTGGTTCGGACTACGGAGCTTCCGTGTTGTTGTACACTAAAGTGTAAGTTTTGAATTTGTTCGTTTCGCACAACGTGATTGGTTGATGCCTTTATTCGCGGTGCAAAAGCTTAGAAAAATCTACCTTGTCCCGGAAAAAAAATTATATTCATTTTAATAATATTTGCATTCTGTGTGAAAGTACTCATGACAAAAACAAATCGAAAAAATATGTTGACGTGCAAGTTAATTGCACGAAAAAAATTATGCAAAGGCCTTTACAGTGATACAAGGTACTACAGTTGTTAAATTTGCACTTTATTTGATGCACTTCACTTAAGCTGTATATTAAATCACTCTATGAATAATTTATGCACTTAAATTCATTATTGCATGCCTTTTGTATCTTACTTTTTTATGTCCATACATTTGTCAGTAAAATTGTAAAGACCAGAATATTCAGAGTACATAGACAAGAGTCTTCACCTTCATCAACTCTCCTTTACAGAAATACTCCAAAATAAAAAGACTAAAACATTAGTTAGTTAATTTGTGTCCTGTGGCGTTTCCTTCAAGATCTATCTATACTTGACATCTGAGGAAAGTCAAATGTAATAAAAAGAATAATGTGTAAATAATAAAGAGATTACCAGAAGAAAAGAAATATAAAAGAAGAATAAAGGGCATTTGAAAATGATTTTAGTCATGTCAAAGACCGCGAGAGGACTGACACAAGAGACAGCTCAGGGTACAAAGGTTAGGACATCCAACTGTGTGTGTGTGTGTGCGTGTTTTCCCACTGTAGATTATACACACAGTCCTTCATCTTCACTCACTTGTGCTGTCTCTCCTAATGCTTAAAGTGGCCCTTTATGATAAGTGGGATCAGTGAAAGGTTAATTGGTCTGCTGTGACTCTTCTGTGCTCTCTGTGTACTTCATGTGCCAATCCTTTGGTGGTGTGGTCAGATTTTATGAAATCAGCAGTCAGCCCAACTCGTGTTGTGAATTTTCTAAATGTTCTTCTATTTTGTTGGAAACGTAAAGGAGACTATTTTACAGTAATAACTTACCATCATTGACCGTTTGCTAAACCCCCCGTTCTTGCATGGCACATATGCAGTTTACATGAACGGTGGTGGCATATTTGCTATATGTTATTCATAGTATTTTTTTTAAACAATGGGATTTCAGATATTGAGAATGACAAAAGCAGCTTGTCATTTGTAGCCTGCTGGCTGAAATGACAGCTTTCACTTTCATGGTCAGTTGTAGCGAGCTAATTAACACAGGCTCTGTGTGTTGGTTGAAAACATAGCAACACATAGATAGTATACATAGATCAACAGATTTATGCTTTATTGTTTGTATTTGTATGTTTCACTTTTACAGGACAAAAGGCTGTCAGCACGCGATCCATCTACGGCTGGAGTTGCTGGAGTTTAAACTTTCCCAAATCCATCAAAGAGTATGTAGGAGCCTCTAAAGTTAGCATCTGATATTGTAGCACTGAGTAACTTGGGTGCTACATTTTTCAAACATAACTCTGCAAAAAACTGTAATGTAGTTAGCTAATGACACGCTCCCTGGTTACTAATCTAGGTAAGAAACCAGTTAGCATGGCATGCTAATGTTTGCAGTTTACTAGAGCAGATAAACACACAGATTAATCAATGTGTTTTAGTTACGCTCTCGCATTTTCGGTTTTGGAAAGGTGATAAAAAAAGACATGACCAATCAAACTATTTAGATACCAAGTTTCTCTCTTACAAGAGCCCCATGCACGTGGAGAAATCCAAACCTTGACAGACTGGTTGGGCCTGGTTACGGTTGCTATGTTATGATTGGACAATTGGGGAAAGGTTTAGCAAACAGTCAATTTAGCGTAGCTGAACTCCCTACCCAAACATAGATACAAAGTAGTGATATAGTTAGTTAATGATGTCAGGCATTAACAGGTTCAGTCGACTTCCTTCCAGCAAATGTCAGAAAAAATCCTATAAATTCTTTAATGATTTCCAATTGTTTATGTCGTAGATAAAGCGACCCTTCAGTACAATAGATCAGCCTTGAGACATAGTGATACCCTCCTGTTATGTCATGGTGAAGAAGTACTTCATTCACTTCAGAAAGATGTGGTTTTAGAGGGCATTTAATGTGGTTTTAGTTGCAGAGAGAGTAAATAAATCATTGCAAAATGAGTCCGGTTCTGACTTGAGCCCTTAGTTTACATGTGTTTGCGCGACCGAGAGAAAATCTGATAGAAAAGAGTTACTGGGAGGACAGAGAGGTAGAAAGTTATTTTAAACAGCCTGAGGATACTTTGATCATGACAGCACATCAATATGCCAACTGAAATCTCTATGCCCATTATAAAATAGTTTTTTTGACGTTATTGCCAAGGGCCAGCCAACTCACAAGTCTTGGGAAAAACACAACGCACACTCCGCTTTGATTTGTGGTTTTATTATGGAAATAGTTAAAAATGTATGTGAATTGGAATTTATTTGACAAAAAAATAATTCACCCCCTTTTCTGCTGGGGGTTGTAGCCTTTGATGAAGACCATTGATGTGAGGCTTCTTAGATATGCAGGTGATTCAATATTGGCTTCAGGTATTTCTCCCACATGCAGCCCTCATTTATTCATGTAAGGACTGACAGGCGGCCACATCTTCTCTCATTTTATTACATTCCCTTCATCCTAACTCAGTCCTTTGCTTGTCCTCTCCTGACTTTGTGATTAAGCCAAACGATCTGGAGTCTTTTTCACTGTTCCACCTTTCTAATGGTCCTGCTGCACATCAAACATCAGGCTTCTCTTCTTTCCCATCCGTCTCCAATTTCAAGCTACATCACTGGGGTTCAAACTGTGTCACATGAGGATCTGCTAAGGTCTTAAAGTTACTCCCTCGGGTATGATTTATGTATTAATTCATATCCAATCAGCATGCATGCAAGTTTATCTTCTTTGAAAATGCTGGATTCAGTTTATCATGCCGCGTTATGATTTGTCTCTGATTCGGGGTTCCACACACATTATTGCAGTTTGTATGAGAAAGCTGGTTTGTCCTCCTTATAAAACTGTAAAATGGAACATTGGTACATTTTTCTTTATACGGCCATATTACAAAGACTTGCCTCCTTATGTATGTTGTCTAAAACACTTAAAACTATTGGTAGCTGCAACCGATCATTTTCTTTACGATTTTGAATAGATTATTTTAATGCCAGAATTGATATATTTGCTTCATTTGAGTCTATGTGAGGTAGAAAGTCATATCCGTTCCGTATCCATCAACAAATCAAACGGCAGCCGGCCCCTGCAAGCCGAAAAGAGAAAATAGACAGCGGAGGGTCCTCGTGGATATGACCTGCACCGTCACATTTTAAATCCAAAGTGGTAAACACTATACATACAGTAAAGTATGGAAACACTTTGGGTTTCACACATTGCCAGGAAAAGCAGAGCTAGACATCATGGCTAAAGCTGCATGCTAACTCTGTCAAGGACAGCTAATGTTATCGTATTGCGGTAACGTGCGGTCAAGCTAACCGTCACTCGCATCTCTGTGGTCAAATCGGAAGTATTCGTCTGTTAAAATAAGGTGTTAACAAAGGGAACTGTATATACAAAATACATATATGGAAATAGGATTGTATTATATTCACCAGAAGTATACAACGTTACATGTCCCTTATAAATTAGAAAGAAAATACCACTCATTTGTGATGGAAATGTCCTTATTCTTTGATTTTTGGGTCGCTGGAAAAAATGTAATAAATAATGCCTCTGACATTGACTGATATATTTGACTTCAGGACATCTCTGACTACATGCTAAAAATCAAACATTTATACTGTATTAATTTTGATATTTTCACAAAGAAAAGGTCCCTAGAAGTGTATGATTAAACTTTTCTCCATGGTCTAGTGTTAAAAAAGTTAACAAAAATCACAATAAATCATGATATTGAATGGCAATACTTGTAGAATCGCAATACATATCGAATCGGTACCCAAGTATTGCGATAGTATCGAATCGGGAGATAGGTGAATCGTCCCAGCCCTACCGATCATGCAGACAAATTATATACGTAATTCCTAAAACTTGCACTGTTTTTGGATAAAGTGCTTTTTAAGTTTTTGCACCTTGGTGTGAGCCACAGAGAAACCTGAAACTAGATTATTTTATAAGCATGCAGGACTTTAAAAACAGGATTACAGACTATTTGAACACTGAATATAATTGTCCTGTTATTGAACAACACTGCTTATTCATTGGTTAATGCAATTAGCAATGCATTTAGACCATTTTGTCAGCAAACAGGAAGCCATCCCTTTTTAATAAACTGAATTTTTCATTAGCACCTTTTTTCTGTTGACCTTTTGAGAGATTAAGATGGCATCAAACATCCGTTGGGTGTTGCCTGGCTTTTTAATTTTTGTAAACAGTGAAAACAGCATCTGGACAACACCTCAGCCCTGCCAGCTCTTTTTGTTTTATGATAATTGTGCCCATATGAAATAATTTCATAGAAAGATGATGGTGTAATTTCATCAGTATGCAGTACATGTGTTGAGGTCTGGAAGAGCTCTCTTCCTTTATGCATCTTTCTTCATCTTTCCACAGTTTATCCTACTGCTGAGAGAGTTGGAGCATTATCTACTGTATAGCGAATTGAGACGCATTCCTTTCTTAGAAAAAATATCATCACTATTTCAGTTTGTGATGACATATCAATGTATGTTACATCATTTTACATTCCAACACTAGAGAGGACTGAATCAGGATCCATGTTGATAACATATTCCAAAAAATAGGTGTATTGATCTCGGATCAGGTCATAGGACCACACTCGCAGCAGAGTGGTTTTGCTATAAGCTACTTCACAAAACGGCTGTGATCATGAAAGAGTTAGATTAAAATATGGGGATGCACCATCATAGCTTCAACCCAGGGGGCAACCTGCGCTATACTCGGTATGTGCAGCCCTTCATCGTCAGTGCCATCATTCTTCTCTGCGCTCTGAATTTAGCAATTGATTTTTTATCAGAATGAATCTTAAATGGATTCTGGGTAAAGCCTGGGAGCAATGTGAGAAGTGAATGGGATAGAAGTTAACAACAGACAAAGGAAAGAGAGAGGGAAAGAGAAAGAGAGGAGATGAAAAGAAAGATTGCTATTGGAGGAGATGCCGTAAATCACCTGGTTGAAAAAACAATTTAGTCCTTCCATTTATCTGCCAGTACGTAGGCCAGTACTCTCGGCTTCCTGGAAGCCCACACAACACTACATTTGAAACAAAGGAGAGAGAAGGAGGTTTTATCTACAATCTGCCCTCCTCTCCCTAAATACCATTGGCTCTAAAGAGAACGCGTACTGTATGCAACCTGATTTATTTAGGCAAACTTGATATCCATGACTCATGTTGCTCTACAGTCTGAATGTCTCTACCAGCCACGGGTTTGCTTGGCACATGTTGTCTTAGTAAAAGGGTTGCCTCAACGACACAGGTTTATCTATCGCTCCATGGTGAGAGTTACTGGTATTTACGACCAGGGTGTGTGTTTTTACTGCTTGATCTAATGGTTCACTTAGCTGTAAAACACAGTAGTGGAGTAATAAAAATTAACTCAGTTCATCTCCTACAGTACACTGTGCTCACAGCTTCACAGAAGATTTATCAGGTCAGGGGATAAAGAAAGGGTATTTATATACTCCTCTTTTTGCCTTGGATTCACATTATGAATAATTCCACAGACATAGGTTAATGTTATGGTTCATGGGGTCCATACATGAAACAGTGTTTTGCATTGGAGACATGCAGTATGATATACTGTATAAATAAAACATGGGGGACCCCTGTTAGACTTGGAAATGACAAGGTGTAAGGGACTTTATCACGTGTGAAGTTTACATGCATGTTTATTTTCCATGCCAAGAGGTAACATATTACTGTGGATTAGGGATGTAACGGTTACCGGTTTCACGATAAACCATGATAAAATTTGCAGCGGTCAGTATTACCATTTAAAATTTGTAGTGATTAATAATAGTAATTTCTAATGTTTTGCAAGCCTGGCGTAACCTTAGCGAGTGTGTGGTCGAGATAGGGAGAAAGAGAGAGCGACCGTGTGTAATCGCAAGGCACACATTGTGTTTGTTTAATAGTTTCCAATTTTTGGGGTTGACGAGAGACGAGACAGGTTTCCGCCAGCCAGTGTATTGCAAGCCCAGTAGCCTGTAACATTAGCAAGTGTGCGTTTGAAAGAGAGAGGGAGTATGTTTCACGGACCGACGGTGAGTATGAAGTTATCAGTAACGTTATAGCTGTGAACGTAGCAGTAGCAGCGTGTGCACAGTTTAGACTTTCGGTGAATAAATGCTACAACTCCTCAAGACCCAAGCCAAGTTATTGTGTCTTGCTTGCCACCTGCTGATTAAAGTGAAGGGGGTTAGCTCCGAAGTTAACAACAACTTCAGCTCAGGCTACATCCACACTGACAATTTAATTTAAAAAGCGATTTAAAAACGAAAACGATCTCCATCCAGACGAACGCTTTAGGGCCTTTTCAGAATGAATCTACGTCCATACTACCACGCCTGAAAACGCATATCACATGACACATATTCACGTACACTGGGCATGCGCGTGTCGGCGTAAACAGGAAGCAGCGCTGGCCAGAAAATTGATGTAAAAGCGTTCAAATTTAGCTTGCCTCCTGCGCATGTAGGCAGTAGTAGCATTATAAAATGCAGAGGCTGATGTTTGTTTTCTTCCTGAAAAGGTTCACCTGATGGGGCGTGACGAATCAGGGAAGGACACGACATCACTGATCAGACTCAATCAAGAAGCAGAAGTGGGTTTCTGCGTCATTGTTTTCAGAGGTCTCCGTTTCTGTCCTTCCAGACAAAAATGCAACCCCAGAGTTCTAAAACTTAAACGCCGTCAGCAGCGTTTTCTGAACATCTCTGTTTTAGGGGCTCGAAAACGCCAGAGTTAGTATGGACGCTAGGCATAAAAGTTGAAAAAGTTATGCGTTTTAAAACAAAAACGTAGTAGTATGGATTTAGCCTCACACTCACTTAAGGTGGGCTGTTAAGGTGGACCATCTATTCTGCAACATGGTTTGACTCCTGCACAACACTCCTCTGTATTTATATTGTTTATAATTACTCAAATGCAAGACAGAAGATGGATTTTATGGTTTGAGAGTATGAAAGCTTAGATCTTCTAGACAACCAGGTACATGTGTGTGTGTGTGTGTGTGTGTGTGTGTGTGTGTGTGTGTGTGAGCGAGAGAATAATAATAGCCTAATAATAATAATTATAATAATAATGTAACTGTGTATATCAGTACTTTTTTAATATTTTCAGCACGTTTTAACAATACTGCGATAAAACTGATAACGGTGATAATTTTGGTCACTATAATATGTAATAAAAATATATGAAATTTTCATACCGTTTCATCTCTACTGTGGATTTACAGTACTAGAGAGGGAAAATCACAGCAAGGTAATTTCTCAATGCTTTTTTATTGCACATTATAGACAACTGAGAGGTTTTTCACTGAAAGCAGCAGTAAATTGTTTAGACCTTTAGTGGCTCTCTAAAGGACTTGATTCTCCATCAATCATCAGAAAACCTCAGTTTCATCACACGTTCACTGTGTGAATTACACAGTGTGCGTGCAGCTGCATCACATGTGGCGGTAATGCTGAATGCATGCTATTTACCTTCCATTGTGTGGGATATCAAACACCTCCATGCCTCTGCTAGGTGTCTGCTGTTACCGTTATATGCAAATTGGCTTTCTATTCTTAGACATTCATTGCATACATTAAGCCATGAGATTTTTGTTCCCGCTTTTCTATCTCAAGTTATGCTGTCTTACATTTCCATTCATATTTGCATCACCCCCCTTGGGCTGTGCAATTTGAATAAACATGTAATTTTTTTATTTTGATGTGACATAGCATGCCTTAGATAAAATATATATGCTTCTAATGAGGGTGCAAAAAGGGAACAATTTTGCAGCATGATAGTTTGTAAAAACGCAGAGGACACTACAGTGGCATATATCCTCTTGTTTTCTATTCGTCTCAGCAGGAAAAGTGACAGAAATGAGACATGAGAAAAGATTAAGTGCGAGAAAACTAGCAGGACAGATGATAAGGAAGTAACAATGGTGCACTGAAGTGTCATATTGGAGGTGAGGGAGATGAATCAATTTGTTTCAAAGAGCCCCCCTCTAGTAGCCTGAGGCAGGAGAGGAAATGTCTGGCAGGGACAAGACCTAGAGTATTCCACAGCTTCCAGGCATGGCTCTCTGATGCACTGGTCTCGGCACAACAAAATAAGATGAAATACCCTGGAGATGCCCCAAACCTACAGGGGGGGGAAAACTGTTGCAGCAGATGCGGAAAGAAATACTAGATAACACTGATAGGTGGCTGATAGGCTGAAGTTACTCAACTCACAACACATTTTCTGTATTTTCTCCTCTACGCGAAGGGTCGGGGTCACTGTAAAATAGAGAGATAAAGTGGAGCCTGCTCTGAAGATAAAGCATTAGTGTCTGGATTGTTCTGTAATAGGAAAGTGAGAAAGAAAGACACCACATGTGCCATCCATGAATTGAATCTGGATAAAGTGTGACACGAACAGGATGGCAGATTCATGTCTCCATGAATCCTCCATGTCGACCTTCCCAGGCAGAGTTCACACACCACTCTTCATGCATCAGCCACACATCTGCGCTGCCAAACACCTTATGCAAGATTGATCGCACTTTAAACGTAGTCAACAGGCTGTGAAATGAGAACGGTGAGAGGGTGGTAATGTTTCTTTACACAAGGTGTAGCAGAATAAATAAATATTGAGCCTGGCTACGTCTCTCCCTATGTGCATGGATGATGCCTTTTAAGTGCAGCAGCACCCCCACCCCCCAAAGACAACAGGACAGAAAGACAGACCCTGACAAGTACACGTGGACCAGAAAAAGAAAAATAATTTTTTCCCCCGTCGTGTTTTGGCAGGCTTGAGGGGAAAAACGTACATAATTTCCCTGAGTGCCCCAGTATGTCCTTGTTGTATGGAGCTGCCTGCTAATCCAATTACATGTTTCAAATATGCAGTAGATTGCTCCACTCTCTCATAAATAAATAAGCAGGCAGATAAGCAGTGGCTCAAAAACAATTAACATAGTTTGCACTGGGCCTGTCAAATCAGTGATAAGAAGACTGCTATTATCAGGTTTATCGCAACAACACACTCTGCTGTGTATGATGCAGTAAAATGTTCATTTGGGTGAAAAATTAGTGAAGGGTGGATTAAGAAGAAAGATAAAGAGCACTTCCTCCCTGAGCTGAGAAAAAATCTTGGCATTATTGTTTTAGATAAGTGGTGCCCGTCTTTAATGGCTCCTTTAAATCCCAACGGGGATTCCAACAAGTGTTAAAAGCTAGGACATTGGCTTTTTGGGAATTGACTTTAGAGTGTTGTTGCTCGTTTTAAGATGTCTGAGTAAGGGAATTATATAAATCATTACATGTTGTCCAAGCTCAATTTATTCCATTATCCCTCCTCCATTTTCTTTATTTGATCTCCCGCAGCTGTCACTTGTCCTGCTCATCCTTCAGTCACTTTTCCGCTTCTCTGATTATGTTCCCCTCCTCTGATCCTGTTCAATCTAATTTCCCAGCTCTTTTCATTTAATATCTTGTCATCCACTTCCCCTCTCCTCCTCCTGCCAGCCCTCACCTGTATGTGCTGAGTGTCAACTGGCTTTACTGGTGATTAATCTGATTTTAAGTCATCAAATGATTCAAGCTGAATCCTCCTCCTCCTCCTTCTCCCTCTTTGCATTAAATCCCTAACCATCATCTTCACCATATCCACCATGTCCGTTCGCCTCACTCAAAAGCTGCTCTCCGTATCCTCAAGGCCGCAGAGGCCCGAACACATGGCCTGGATGCTCCCCTGCTGGGCTCTAATTGGCGATCAAGATGTGCGCGGGAAGGAGACGGAGCGGCGTTTGGCCCATTTCTATTCCCTCATCACATTCACAGGGCCACAGTCACATCTGCGTAACCATGGTGATGCTGATAAGGTGACTCATGACTATTCATCAATGGCGCTGCCTGATTGGACAGCCCCCGAGAGCCTTTGCGAATCGTATTCATCAGCGCAGCCTGTGTCCCTGCTCTACCTCAATATGCCCCTCAGGATGATGAGGGAGCATCTCTGCTGCTCTCAGTTTGTTTTTCGCATTCGGTTCTTGTCTTAACCTCCCCCGCCCACTCCTCCTCTCTTCTCTCTAATTACCTGTCCCCTCTTGCTGTCCCACCCTTTTCTCTCGCAACACTTGTCTCTCTTCTCTGCCCCCTTGCCCTGCTCACTTCACTCTGTCTTGTCTGCATTAATCGCAGGCACATCTGACATGAATTATTGCTCACCTTGCCAAATCTCTTGCCGCTGCTTGGTTACAAATCCCACTCACTCCCGCTTCTCACTACTAACGAAGGGAGAAAACATTAAAAATTCAATATATTTTCCCTAGGACATGTTTTTAGTAATGTACAGTTGTGTAATTTTAAAATTCATTGCCCCCTCAATGATGTGAATCATCAATCAGTTTTTGTTCCATTAGTAGTGGTTTTATTCTACTTTAAAAGGTCATTTGTTTCCGTCGCTGTTGGTTCTTTTAATAACCATTTACATTTATGCAGCTCTTTTTAATATTGTACCAGAGGGACTACATGCTTTTTGTTTTAATGTAATGTTATGCCTCAGTTTGAGCAGTATATCTTGCAGGCAATCATGTCTTTGGATGTGTTTTCATTGGTGACCTCTGGCTTTAGAATTTCCACACGGGAGATATAAAGAGTTTATCAGCATCAATTTAGATTTTCTGAGAGCAGCACTGTTTAAAGCTGCAGTGGGTAGAAATGGAGCAAATATGATTAAAAAAAGTTATTTTTATGATATCCTGACAGTAGTGCATGAGACAGGTAATCTGAAAAAAAATCGTGTTCCTCTTTGTAATCCGGTGCTTCAAATGGCATCTGCAAGATTTCACAGACCAGGTGAAATTGTATGCGCCGCACTGGTCAAAATGTTTAGATGTTTTTTCATCATGGCAGTCAAATGGAAATGTTTCTTATATACAAATCTCTGTTTTGTTCTAGTTTTTGTTGACACCGACTCCTTACTGTACTATCCTAGAATTTGTCTAGCTGAAGGCTGTTGTGTATTGCATGGAGCTTCTTAGATTCCCATTTCAACAGTAGGTAAAATATTCTACAGTACTGTAATAGTTACACAGAAAAAAGATATGTACATTTGTATGTACTGTATACAGTACGTGTATTTGTGTAGCAATGAGTTATATGTACTGTATACAGTCTGTACTGTAAAGTCATATACAGTGAACAGAAATTTTGCCATAAAATGACTGTCAAAAAACAACAACAACCCTGCAACAATAAATTAAAAAAAACCTGTGGTAGTTCAGTACAAAAACAACAATTTGTACCTCCTCGTCATAGAAATTTATGGAATTATGTTTGACAGATTCTGATAACTGAATGGATAATTTTGCATGTAATGGCTCAAACGATGAAAGAGTGTTTAGGAGTTGTGAAGAGTGTGACAATTTCACTGAGAATCAACTCATCAGTTTTGATCAGCAAGCCATGTGCAAGTGATTATTGTACTTACTCTTTTGCACATGTGCCAAAACACGTGCAATTTGATTGAATGAATGAGAAATTAAAATCTGTTGTGAACGACAAGCTAATTGTTCAGAGATTTTCGCTTATTGTTTTGGAAAAAATTATTCTCATTCGAGAATTGAGCCAAAGCAAATGAGAAAAACTGTAATACAACACAGATGTAGTACATTTACATCCCATGGAGCTACAGCAAAGCACTTTTGAACTGTACTGATAATAATATGGTATCTATACACACCAAGACAACGTGGAAATGTGTGGGAAACTCAGCGCCGGGCTGTAATGGCCATTTTGACATTTCTGTCTCATCTTTCACTGTAATTCACATAGAAATGTGGACCATGTGGCAAACTTACAGCAGCAACGGAAATAGCTTTTTTCTCTCTCTTTTTAAATCTGTCATTGGGAAAATATGGCTGATATTCCCACAAGAGTGTTTTCAGGGGGAAATGCTCCATCTGCATACTCAATGTATTTCCTCTCTGGTGCCAGCCAATTTGAAAGACTTGCACACTGGCCCTATGTTTGAACTTCAACTCAAGGTCAACAGCGGAGGAGTATGATTGAATATCTTATTCATGAACGGGGGGATAAGCCTGATAGTGTGTCTGCTGCTGCTCTATCCAAGCTCCATCTCTAGTTGAACACAGCAGCTCTGACCTCTTTAGTTATTTGTTAGGATTTCCAGGAACCTGCCTATTAAATCCAGATGGAGAGTGGTGGGTGACAGACAGCTTGGACACAACTCCAACAACATCATGTGTGAGCCAAGATACAGTTGGTTAGATGTTGATGGTAGTGTAGCTGTTGTGGGGGATGGGCGATGAAGGAGATATGCAACGCAAATTGTCTGGAGATTGTGTAAAATAGTGCTATAAATACTACAGTTGACAGTATTCACATAAAAGATGAAATTATTTAAATTGTTGGTTGTCATAGTATGCTCGTCAAGCGTGTGTGTGCACTTCCTGCTAAAAGACAAAAAGGATTTTGTCCTCAATCTCACCTGAATCACTCAAAAAGCAAAGCCTTTCTTTTCAGGGAAACCATTAAACTTACTGTTTCTATAGTTCATGATAATGTACCTGAAGTTGCATTGCGATGTTTAAATTCTGCCCCATATGCCTCTTCACTGAGATATGTTTGTATTCCAGGTATGTACCAAACATCAACAGACCATCTTTTCTTGTGCATAAAAAGGAATTTGCACTGGGCATCATGAATACCACACTTTAATCTGTTTTTGAAATATGAAATAATTAATTAAACATACAAAATAAAAATTCCACCTCACTAATCCGGGTATGTCTGTGCAAAATATCCCAGTTAAATATCTTTCCAGTTAGCAGCAGAGTGAGTTCAGGCATATTCACAAGTTGAATCATCTCACATCTCACACTAAATGTGTCACCACGTTTGGGGGTTTCCTTCCTATATCACCATCAATAGCCAAAACTGGTGAGAACTTGTTAGTTCCCAGAAATTATCGAGCAGCTCTATCATTAACTGTGTTACAATCTACATGTTCATGGAACCCATAAATGTCAGGAACATGATCTGAATCAGGACATCGACAAGACGTATAGAACAAAACCCTTACATAAATACATATAATGGAGTACAATAGAAGACATAAGAATGGTTTTGTCATATGAAGAAGGAAAATAAAGATTATCAAGATGTAGACTTATATAAAGATGAGAGATAAAAGGATGCGAAGGGAAAAATTTAAAAGACAAAGCTGGTGTTCACTTACACTGTCCCGCTGGCTGTCGTCCCCAGACCGGTCATTCTTTTGCATGGTGCGTGCCACCTCTGAAAACAGGTAGTCTTCAGTCACATGGAGTTAATCAGAAAGGGGTATTAGCAAAAAAATACAAGAAAAACATCTGTGAGGAGGCAGCCCATCTAAACTAATTCCCAAACTGGTCATGTAAACTTTAAAGGGCGGGTCCATTATTTTGCTTTTTTTTAGGTTTTTATATCATTCTGTAACTTCCCAGTGGTGTTCCTTATGTATTCAAATCCAAACATTAAAATTTTGGTCGAAGTATTTATGTTTTAGCGTCAAATTGCTATTTTCTCAAGCCCTTCTAAAAACTTCTTCCCACATGACCTGATGTAGGTTTCTGCATGATGGCACGGCTACATATACAGCATATATACATCCTTGTGGTTGCATACAGTTACTTAGATGGCGGTCGGCATGCTCCCAGTGTGGAGAAGCAGACGGGAGTACCGGCACTGAAGCTAAGCAATGTACTGCTGTGTGGACACTACGTTAGTTTGGATCCAAAAGTCACACAATAACACAAACTAACTAACCGCTTCATGCAGTGGTAGACCAGCAAATCCTGTTTTCAGTTCCCCGCCAGAAAGAGCTGTCTGATAGCAAGGTAAAGCAGTGAAAATATTCTAAATATAGCGTACACTTAAACAGATTTTTTTTAGGTGGGCTTTTTTTTTAGGTAGCTAAAATACCCTTTTCTGCTACTCCCATCCACAACCGCTTTACCTTGCCGTCAGACAGCCCTTTCTGATGGGAAACTGAAGCCGTTGTATCGCTCTCTTCAAAGCCATCAGACTACATTCACAAAAGCAGTAATATTACCTCACAGAACACAGGAGTATACATACAAGCCCACTTAAAAAAATCAAAACTAACCCTTTCAGTTATTTTCAAACTTAGCACAACTAACCTTGACTCAGCTAGTGCTAGCATTCACATTATTCATAACCTTATTGATTAGCTTACTTTGGTAACCTACGTCACTGCTTTTTGCTAATGGCTGAGTGGGCATTTCCATTTGAAAAAAACAAAAAAGTACACAGATGGACCCGTCCTTTAAAAAGTAAATCAAACATTCTGCAGTATTAAAAAATATTAGATTTAGATTACTTCATGTAAGTTAAGTTTTTACTAAATGAAAAAACACAGATTGTATAAATCTGTAAAGAACTTATATGCAGTTATGGAGTTTTTTTAGTTTGTTGTTTATTGTTTTCAAGCAAGATAGCAGTATCTTGACAGGCTGAGGTAAGTTTACACCACCTCCCAGGGGTTTTGTGGTTTGAGAGTATGAAAGCTTAGATCTCCTAGACAACCAGGTACGTGTGCATGTGTGTGTGTGTGTGTGTGTGTGTGTGTGTGGTGAAGGGGGAACACGATGCATGTGTGTGTGTGGGGGTGAGAAAGGAGCCATGCTGGGATCCACTGGCCTATTAGAATGCATTAGGCTGTAAAAGGTAAAGGTCAGTGAATTATCAGCCAGAGTTACACAACCCAGTTCTGTTTACCTGGCCTAATAACCCCAAGCCTACACCTGCCTCCCTCTCTCTCTTCTCTCTCTTCTCTCTCACACACACACAAACACACCAAGTTGCCAGTTGTGCTGAACTGGATGCCCTCAACTGTTCATAGATTGTAAAATGTTAAGACACATGCGGAAAAATCCTGTAGAACTTCAAAGAAGAAAATAATCAAATTCTGGTGTGGTTTGATTGGGGCATATACAGACTGTCTACTTGTGTTTTGGCATTCTTGTCACGTCTAAGTTTGTCTTGTTGTTATCAACCAGAAAGAAGTATCAAGAAAGTAAGGAGACAATTTAGTACTGCTCATTTCTGCTGTACTCTTTGTGTATTTCTCTCAAGTTTTGTGTGAATGCACATATGCAGTCCCTGAATAATATATTTTCCCTACAGCAGCAACTTCCTTTATGGTTGTCTGTGTTCCACATTAGGGATACCCAGGCTAACAGTTCATTTTTATCAGCCTATTCCATAGAAAGCAACACATTTACCTGCATGTCACTTGCCATTTACTACATAAGCCTTCATTTATATGGTCCACGAGCTTAGAAACAACACCAACTCCACTTTAGCCCCGTCTACCAGGAATCCTCTGCAACACTAGATGTACTTTGAATGAGAAATCAGCCAAACAGGTAACACATTATCCTCCACTCCGGTCCCTTAGCTCAGGCCCATCTCCACTAAATAGTAGTGGAGTGACAGGACAGGTAGTGATGCGTGGGTCGACCTGGGTTGACCCGTGGGTCGGGCGGGTTCAGGTAAGCTTACTAGAAAATATCACAAGTTCTGGCGGGCAGGTCAAAAAGTGACAAAGCAGCATTCATCGTAAGTTATTATTAATAACTTACAGAAACATTGCGTGCAACAGTTCACCTTCCACCATCTCCCCCTCTCTATCTATCTCTCTATCTCTCTCTCTCTCTCTCTTTCTCAAACACACCCATACAGCCAGCGCTCAGTCCTGACAATTGTGGTACTATTATGCATAAAGTTGTTCGGATGGTTAATTAATGCAAATTTTTGCGGGTTGGGCGGTGCAAATTGGCCCGTGTATCACTAACAACCAGGTAATTACCACAGACAGAAAAACAGACAGAGCTGGCCAGACAGTCTCCATCGATTGGGCGGAGAGGAGAGGAGAGGAGAGGAGAGGAGAGGAGAGGAGAGGAGAGGAGAGGAGAGGAGAGGAGAGGGATTGGTCATGACATGGTGCACACTGCACAGGCTTTGTATGATGTTGATGTTGTATTTCAGGGCACCATGTGCATAACTCTGTAGAGGCCAGAATATATCCAAAGCACCAAATAGGACTGTCACAATAGCCGCAATATTGCAATATTGCGCTACTGACAAGCCAACCGCAGGGGCTGGCAAAGAACCACCACAACCGCTATGTTCACGTTTTTTCTTTTTTTAATTCTTTGCAATGGGAGTGCCGCGTATTTTCACTATGCTACAAACGGCAGCAGCGTGACAAGGCGCTGAGAGTCTATTCTGTGCTGAGCGCTGCACGTTTGGTGTTTTTTTTTGGTCGCCAAGAGTTGAAAAATGTTCAACTTGGATAAAATGCTGCACTTGTCGCTGTCACTTTTTACCCAGCCATCCAATCACAATGGAGGAGAGGCAGGAGAAATACCACAAAGACCAACGGTCACATCCTACATGTAGGCTACAAGTGCTGAACAACAAGAACAATGGAGGAGAAATGAATACAAAAAACACCAGCACGTCTGTCCTCTTGGTACATACTTCAGCCTCCCTTCATCAAGAGCAAGTACTCTACCTTGTGCCGATACTTGAACTTCTGCGGATATTCCACGTCATAGCAACCAGACACAACCGAAACATCTCAGCTGAAAAAAAACGCTGCGCCTCATTGTTTTTCTGTGTTCTATCTAATTAGTTTTAAGACTTTCACCTTTGTCTTTTATAAAGTAACAATATATGTAGTAATAGCCCAACAATAAAGCTTTGTTATGTAGCACTAAAACCTGATTAAATAAAGTAATTTGCAAAAAACAAATTGCAATAATACCGCATATCGCGCTGTTGAGCCAATCATTATCATCACAGGGGAAATTCCTTAACTGCGACAGCCCTAGCACCAAGCATGCACATTAATATATAATGTACATGCATTGGTACAATAAATAGCACCTGTATTCTTTGTTGTCTGGATTTCTTAGCATACTTAGTATACTCTCCTTCCCGCTGTTTATCAAAGTGGCATCCATCAGGGAAAATTTGCAGTATTTTTTTCTCTCTCACAACAATCATGTTTACATTGCAAGTAATTACACCTCCCTCTAGTTGCACCTTTAGTTTTTTTTTGATTTGGGCTGGTGAGAACAGTGGCAGTAAGACTGAGGAGTGCACCAAATAATCACGACAAGACAATGTGAAAATGTCGATTTGGTTCTCTTCTACTGAAAGGCTGCAATCACACCGAGACGCCGCGCTACAGGCGCGACCGCTTCTAAACACCTTGGCAAAGTGCGTTGGGCAAAACAGCGTGGTGTGCCTGTGGAGCGCGACTGCATGCGCAACCAGGTGATCAAATGTGATTAACTGAGAAAAATGGATTCAAGCAGATGGCGAGCTTTTGCCGTTGCTGTCCTATCGATTTAGATAGATATATACAGGTGCAGCTCAAAAAATTAGAATATCGCAAAAAAGTTCAATATTCTTCATCAGTTATTTAAGAAAGTGAAAATGTAATATATTATAGACTCATTACACAAACTAAAATGTTTCGAGCATTTTTTCATTTTAATTTTGATAATTACAGCCTACAGCTCAAAAAAGAAAGAAAAAGGTATCTCAATATTAGAATATTTCATAAGATCAATCAAAAAAAGGATTTACAATACAGAAATGTCCAACTTCTGTAAAGTATGTGCATTTATACACTCAATACTTGGTATTGAGTGTATAAATGCACGAATTACTGCATCAATGCGGCGTGGCATGGAGGCGGTCAGTCGGTGGCACTGCTGAGGTGTTATTGAAGCCCAGGTTGCTTTGATAGCAGCCTTCAGCTCATCTGTATTGTTGGGTTGGATGTTTCTCATCTTCCTCTTGACAATACCCCATAGATTCTCTATGGGGTTCAAGTCAGGCAAGTTGGCTGGCCAATCAAGCAGAGTAATATCATGGTCAGCAAACCAGGGCAGGTGCTAAGTCCTGCTGGAATAGGAAATCGGCATCTCCATAAAGCTTGTCAGCAGACGGAAGAATGAAGTGCTCTAAAATTTCCTGGTAGACAGCTGCATTGACTTTGGACTTGATAAAACACAGTGGACCAACACCAGCAGATGACATGGCACCCCAAATCATCACCGACTGTGGAAACTTCACACTGGACTTCAAGCTACTTGGATTCTGTGCCTCTCCACTCTTCCTCCAGACTCTGGGACCTTGATTTCCAAATGAAATGCAAAATTTACTTTCATCTGAAAAGAGGACTTTGGACCACTGAGCAATGGTCCAGTTCTTCTTCTCCTTAGACCAGGTAAGATGCTTCTGAAGTTGTCTTGGTTCAGCAGTGGCTTGATACCAGGAATGCGACAGCTGCAGCCCATCTCCTGAAGACGTCTGTGAGTGCTGACTCTTGATGCACTGACTCCAGCCTCAGTCCAGTCCTTGTGAAGCTCTCCCAAGTTCTTGAATCGGCTTTGCTTGACAATTTTCTCAAAGCTGCGGTCAACCCTGTTGCTTGTGCACCTTTTCCTACCACACTTTTCCCTTCCAGTCAACTTTCCGTGAACATGCTTCGGTACAGCACTCTGCGAACAGCCAGCCCTTTCAGCGATGACCTTCTGTGATTGACCCTCCTTGTCGATGATCGTCTTCTGGACAACTGTCAAGTCAGCAGCCTTCCCCATGATTGTGGTTGCGTGTACTGAACTAGACTGAGAGATACACGGTATTTATTCTGTGTGGATAGCAATTTACTGAAACTCAAAATGAAATATTCTAATATTTTAAGATACCTTTTTCTTTCTTTTTTGAGCTGTAGGCTGTAATTATCGAAATTAAAATGAAAAAATGCTTGAAACATTTTAGTTTATGTGCAATGAGTCTATAATATATTACATTTTCACTTTCTTAAATAACTGATGAAGAATATTGAACTTTTTCGTGATATTCTAATTTTTTGAGCTGCACCTGTAGATATAGATATAGTTCACTGTGATTAAATACCGCTAATATCAACCTTTCATCTGAATTTGCCATTGTCCCTCCTACCACATCTACGGGTATCAAAACAGGAAGGAAGTGGTAAATAGTAAAGCCCGCCTGTTGTTTGATTTGATTGACTGCCTGGGCCAAGTGCGACATTGACAAGCGGCAACTGCGCGCGTTGTGCTGAAACAAGAATATTTTAGCTCCTTAGCACATCTAAAAGCCACCAGATAAACGTGCGGCACAAGAGAGGAGGGCACGCCAGGAGCGCCGTACCATCTGAAAACTATGTTTTTTTCTGGTGACAGGTTTTGCTGGTGACAGGTTTTGCTGGCAACGCATCATGGTGTAATCAACTCTTAAGTGACCTACAGTGGGGTTGCACACAAGGCATGAGCACAGAGCACAAGATAACCTCAGCTCAGGGCAAACCACAGCCTTGACCTATGCTCATATTCAGCTATCTCTGTAAGTGTTAACTGCTATGAACCATCATGTTTAACCACAGTTACAGGCTGAAATCATAACTAATTTGTCTCAATGTAGCAACCAAAATCCCCTAACATAGCAACACTGATATGTGGATTTTCAGTGTAAACATTTCTTGGCATCTCACATTTTACCATCCCTCTGCAGCAATTAAGTGCTATAATGATGTGTCGTTTTGATTAAGCTGTCTGCAAAGCCTCGCTGGCTATGTTGTACTTGACACATCCTACACAGTTGCACCTCTATTGTACCGGTGCCTGTCAGGAAAATCCACTCAATTATTTGAATTTGTCTAGACTGCAGTTTTGAGACTGTAAACAGCTATTTCAGTCAATCCCATCTTCTCTGATTGTATGTAGCACCCGACACAGACTGAGAAAACACTAATTAACAGGCAGAGTGATACAAACTTTCCTAAACGTGGCGGCGCAGTTGACATTTTGAAACTGTCAAGAACTCAGTGTCTTAGTGCACACTGTTGTGTCATTAACGGCCACTTATAAAAATTCGCAGTGTCATCATGATCAGTTCTGCAGATTTTTCCTGGTAGATCTAATTCGACTAAAGGTCTATCGTGGCTGGAAGGAATTGTTAAAATGACTGAAATAAACTCTCCCTCTTCCCATCTCTCGCTGCCTCTTCAGGGTGGGCCTAGAGCCCAAATATGATGATTCTCCAAAATGGAGTGGATTTCAGCCTTGAGAGCACAAAGCTAATTTAGCAAAAACTGAATCAGCAGGAGACATAGTGCAGATACAAAGTACACAGAGGGAAAAATAGATGGATAAACAACATCACACTCTTGATCCCAGCCAGCTATTATTATTCACCTTGTTATACACGCATCTGAAAGCTGCACCAGTGGAATAAAAGTATTTTGAAATGCAAATTATCAATTAAAACTGCAGCCGATGACCCCTCATGCTTTCTAAATCTTCGCCACCACAGTGATGTGAACTGGTCTGTGAAGATCGTTCATGGATGTGTGCACTCTCTGTGACACAAATACATTTTTAGACTGAATAACCAGTCACATGACATTCGTCTCTTTCAGACACAGCAACACTTCAGTGGCAATTTACTGGTCTCGCTGGCGATTGCAAGACCTGTCAGTCAGAAACACCAACGTTCGTGCACTAAAACAAACAGATCTTGTCTTTTTTAGTATTGCAGACAGGAAGCTCTTGTTGTCTGTGTGTCTCTGTGTGTGTGTGATGGATCAGTGCGGCAGGGTGTGTGCCTACAGTGCAACCACAGGGGGTTGATTTCTGTCTGGGCTCAAGTATTAGCTACGTGAGGTGCGATTAGACCTACAGATCCGCCACCAGAGAGATCCAGATATGAAAACTGCCCTCTGCAGATGCTATTTCTCCCCCTGTCCCTTTGATACATCCTCTGTTGGCTTTTTCAATTAACTTCCTGCCATCTTTAGGAGAGCGATGGGAGTTTATCCTGTGTGATCACATTAGGCGAGTGAGCAAAAAATTGAGCTGAGCTATGGTTTCTCTTCACCCAGCAGTAGAAGGTCATGGCTATCTAATGTGCTCTAAATTTCAGCTACTGTGTGAAACGTCTCCTTTCTGTTGTCGAGCTCCCACAGCTGCTTATTGAATAATCGCTCAAAAGTATCTCAGCCTTTTATTGTAGCCATTCAATCAGCTGAGATGAGCGGGCGCTGTGGCTTTGTTGAAATAGCCAGTCACTTTTATTCTCTTTGTAGGCAGATCTGCATAGACCACATTAATCAAGTAAGCTTTTTGCTAAAAATTTGTCATGCTAATATTGTGGAGAAAAGCCACAGGAAGATTATGCATTTACAGTCAAGCTTAGATGACAAATACTAAAATGAAGAAATCAAACAAATCAGTCAAAGCTGTTGCAAAGCTCAATCTTAGATATTACAAATTAAAATGAATTACAACTCATTATACGGTACATCACAGTGTCTTCAAAGTGAATATGCAGTGACACTCGTTTGATGCTCACTAAAAGCTACCCAATCAATCTCATTTCGCAGCCATTGACTGAAGTGGATTTTTCCACTTTGTGGAGTTCCTTCACTTATCTTAAAATGGCAGCGCAAATTATTATCCTATTGATTTAGTAATTGTGTTTTGGTCACTGATTGCAGCTTTAAGATCACTGCTGAACCACTTTTGAAGTAAGATGGGCTCTTGTAGGGTGAATAAATGAATAGAAAACGAACTTCAGTTCTCAGTTGAGCAGCAGCTCACTGACTGAGCAGAAACATAGCAGTGGCTCCTCCAAGTGGTGCTGCTCTTACAAGATACGATAGTACAAATAATAAATATGAGTCTCAACTTTATGTGATATTGTCTTCTGTGGAGAGACACGACTGAGGAGCAGATCCTCAGTAGTCACTGCCTTTCTTCGGCTAACCTTGTCCTGTCCTTTACACTAAGGACTACCATTGACTGGCACCGCAATCCTTCTATCCATACATCACATAAATCACATCAGCCATGATCAAACCGCTGGAGGGCTGTCACCTCCTGTGACACAATCACACTCGTGCACTAAAACTCAAAGGCAAACCAACATACGTGTGCGCACACACACACAGCCCTGAAACACGACCTGCAAATGATAGATGTCTGCTGTCACTTGGTACACACTCTCTATTTCAGGAGGGATTATGACAGTCCTTATTCTATACTTCAAAACTGTCCACTTGATCATATGCAGTGCATGTAGGAGCTCCAATCCACTCTCAAGTATGGATAAATTGAAAGTGGCTCTTATAAAGCCATATCTGGCAAAACAGCTCAATTTCCTTTCCATTCATTCCCGTAGCACTCTGTTGACAATGATGAGCCCTTTGTAGCAGTTCGAAACAATTTCACAGCAAGTGGACCAGGGATGGAAATACAATAACATTTACTTGAAATGTAAATTAGCTCTCACACCTCTAGCTCCTTGAAAATAATTGTCTTATATTCCACTTATTGTCTGGCAGACCCACGTATGAGTCACGCATTTTACTGTTTGCTTTTTGTGCTGTGAAATTGGGTTCATCAGATGTGGGAGTATTTTGAAAATAATATTCAACTGTGCATCGACAATGAAAGTCTATATGATTGAAGCTATTCTTCAGACAATTCATTGGATCACTCGCCACTTAAAGAGGGATTACCATTCTATAATTTTCATTAAAAGCTGAATAACCTATAAAGAATACACTAATTTTGCCCTTCTTGGGATTCCTGAACCTCAGGTACTAAAATTTTGGAAAAACATAATTAAATTAGGAAGCTTATGGTATAAAAAACAAAAAGGATTATTCTGATCAGGTAAGTTTGACTGCATGTGGGCATATTACACATTCAGTTTAACTTAAAGCCTCTGCTGAGCACTGCAGGACATTTTGTGAAGCTGCACCTGCAAGGATTTTATATACAAATGGATCTGGATCATCAGCCTGATGGAAGCTGCAACAGAGAAAAGCTTTCTATCTCCACTAACGGAGATGCCATTGACCCAGGTTAACGTCTGGTGTGATCACTGGAATATTTTTAATAAATTCTTCAGTAAAAACATTTCATAGCATCTGATTTGTCATGTTCAAAATGTGATGAGTTACATGTTGCATGCATGTGCAAGAAGAGAGTACCATTCTGGCTATAGACTTCCAGCTACTACGAAAAGTGCTCAGGAGGATAGGGTAATTTGTAACATCATGAGAGGTCATCAAGTCCTTCAAGCTTTCATATTTAAAATTTTGTTGCCACCTCATGCAAGAATTAATTTATCACAGTTAATGAAGCCCTAACCTTTCACATTAAATCGCTCTGATCAAGGTCGGTCCACCTACAGCATTTTACACTTTAAGTCAGTTTACTCATCATGGGACTCATCCTGTCAAAAGCTATACTATACTGTATGTTCTGTAGCAATGATGGCAACTTTTTAAAGTCTGAGTTTGACAGTTTACAAGACGTCTAATGAAAGACACTATCAAGTTGACTTATGGGAAGTGTATGGTCCAGTGATATTTGGAGCTTAAGTCAGGATATCTCAGACTGCAGCCTTGATTTTAACCAAGCAAGTCCCTCAACTTAATAGAAGTGCAATACTAAATCACTGGAGAGTCCCTTTAAAGTATAATGTTCATGACTTAATAAATGTTTAAAGATAATGTCACATTTGAGTGAGTGTTATTAGAGTTCATGCTGATTTTATGGTTTTATGGTCTATCAAAAATGTAGGAGAATACCATTTTACAAACTCTCCCATATCTTTAATGTCAATGAACGCCACTATAAATGGTGCTGGTCTTTCAGCTCACTGATTTGATTTTACAGTCTGCAATTTTACAACTCTCATTAACCTCGCCTCCAGTCACAGCTGGCAGCTGTTTTCAACAAAAATGCTCAGATAAACCCACTGTACACTACCTCCACAACACCAAAACTGCTGACAGACAAAGTTAGCGACTAGCTGGTGAACATGGTGGATCTTATCCCCAAGTGACCAAAAACAAAAAACCATCTATTGATGCTGCTTTAATACAAGGTCAATATCAGCCCAAGTGTCACACTGATATACTGAGACCAAAACAATTTGACTATAAATTGTCTGATTATACCAAACCTTTTTATAAATTCTACTAGCATTTAATTAGTGTTGGCCATAAACAGCAGTCTATAAAGTAAGAATAAATATTTTATTTTACTGTGATATATTTTAAGAGCCAATTTAGAGGCTTACTGGAGGAAAGAGGCTGTTGTCTGTGGCCTTTAAAACTGTATTACTTCTTTCTGCTTACTGCTGACTGATAATTAAGGAAGCCTTTGTGTCAGCACCAGTTTATAGCTCACTGTGGACCAGTTAAACCTAAGAAAAGGGTTGTGTAAAGCCTGCAGAGAATTACTAAACTGTGTCAGCTACAGTAGCAGTTACAACTGGAGTGTTGTGCACAAACAGCAGAATGTCAATGAATATTCAGTAAAAATAACTTTAGAAAAACGTAATTCCTTCTTTTAAAGACAGTTCAATTCAAGGCATACTAAATGAAAACAGTGTGCTGCTCTGCCTCGAAGTGCCAGCAGAGGTCACCAGTGTGTTATAGCTGCCTGCATGTCTCACACCAAGTTTTCACTGTCAGTGTTTTTCTGTCCCCTACTATGATTAATAAAACATGCTACAGAATATATGTTGCTGTTTTTTAACTCACAGTAGCCTAACTCTCTAAATCCATACTATACATTGTTTACATAGCAGCTGACACTATACTGTACATCCATCAGTTACAGTGTAGTTCTGCAGATATAAAATCGCACAATCTTAAGCATTTCTGGGGGTTTTATCCTGAACCGAGAGCCTCTTTTTCCATCCCTTTTACACACACACAAGGCATTGTCTACTATCCCATTTCTCTCATACACATGGCCCACTACAGCCAAATGACATCACTGACCCAAGGCAGAAGTAGGCCCTGCAGAGCCATGGATGACTCACTCCTGTCCGTACAGCCAAGCAGAAAACAGCAGGCACGCAGGGGTGAGGCGAATCTTAGCCTCCATCTCTCTCATCAGACGTGATTCAATATGGGACACTGATGACTGACTGAACACAGCAATGCCGCTTAACGCCAAGGTCGCAAACCCAGTCCTCGTGGTTTCTGCCCCTCTAATGACCCGGCTAGTTAGAGAATGACTGGCAGCGTAATTAATACTGGGTGCCTCTCCAGTTCTTTTCCATATGTTAACAATGGCTTGGGAAAATGTACGAAACTAAACACAGATGCAAAGGCTGATGCATTTATGTTGGGGGCTGGCATTACTTCAAACATGATGAGCAGCCTTATGTAACGGGTCATTATGTACAGCTATATCTTCTTCTCTGGTTGTTATAGTTACACAAAATGTATCTGGTTCCAGTTTATTTTGACTGGGAGAACCTCCAAACTCCAAACTATGTGAAGAAGTTCAGAGACCCTGCTCCTTCATTTCTTCTTCAGTGGTTCCTACTATAAATCTCTTTTCTCCCCTTTAGTACAATTATCCTGTGGGAGAGGTGGGTATATTTCCCATTATTTGTCATATTGTTTTGTTTATATTTTTGTTTCTTACAATGTTATAATGTATATCCCAACCTGTCAATATATTGATTTCAACAAACTGGCATTTAAAAATTGTTGTTTTAAGAGTAAACGCTGCAAGTTACGGCAACATAAGCTAACTTCCGTTTTGTAATGTATTTGTTTGTGTGGGAGCTGGAGCAGGCAGTAGATTTGACATGGAGGTTCTATTTCCCTATTGTGTTTATCAGTTATGTTTTACTGTATATTTGACTTTATTCCATGGTTAATATTTTGCCACTACCCTTTTGTATAATTATCCTGTGGGAGAGGAGCTGGAGTGGGCAGTAGATTTAACATGGAGGTTCTGTTTCCCTATGTCAGGGGTCAGCAACCTTTACTATCAAAAGAGCCATTTCAGGCAAAAAAATAAATAAAAAATCTGCCTGGAGCCGCAAAACATTTGAGCATTGTGATGAAGGTAACACAGTTTATAGTCTAAGTATATAGTATATAAGTCTAATGCAGTGAGGGCCAAAGTGCAAATGTACTACGGAGAATTAGGGCCACTTTGAAGGGAAAAAAATCTGAGATTTACAGAATATAGTCATAATATTACGGGGAAAAAAATCATAACTTTACGAGAAAAAAAGTCGTAATATTACGAAAATAAAGTCATAACTTTACGAGAAAAAAGTCGTAATATTACGAGAATAAAGTCATAACTTTACAAGAAAAAAAGACATAAAATTAGTACTTTATAATATTATGACTTTATTCTCACAATACTACGACGTTTTTTCTCGTCAACCTTTGACTTTATTTTTATAATATTACGACTTTTTTTCTCGTAAACCTTTGACTTTATTTTCATATTTCTTGTAAACCTATGGCTTTATTCTTGTAATATTATGACTTTATTCTCGAAATCTCAGATTTATTTTTTTTCCTCAATACGCCGTCGTACCATAGACCTACAACAATGATAAATAAAAATGAAAATGTAAACAAAGAACAGTTATTCATTTCCATTTTTATAAATCCACAGGGAGCCACTGGAGAGGAGCTAAAGAGCAGCATGTGGCTCCGGAGCCGCAGGTTGCTGACCCCTGACCTATGTATTTATCAGAATAAACAGAGCCCAACTATAAAGAGATCCCCAGTGTCACTGCATCTTTATTATCTGACTAACACAACGCAGAAGTCCACCGGTTACACTTACTTATGTCATACACTCTGTTCTGTAAGTCAAAGTGGAAAGTGTAATGATTGCATTGTGGTGTCATCATATAACAATCCAGGCCAAAGTCTGAGTTACTTTCCAATGGAGTAGTGCTTATTGTGAAGCTCACAGCACACAGTCCTACTATCACACACACACAAAACCTGACGTTGTGTCCAAGTACATTAGAAAGTTTTCACCCAAAGGCATGACACTATTTTTTCCCCTTGGCTCAATAGAGCTCCAGCTCCTGTGAATGTGAATGTGTCTGCTCTGTCAGTGTTACACCTTTTTCTCTCCCACAGTATTTTAAAATGCAGAATCTCTTTCATGTGAATGCACACACAGTATTACAGAGTATACCCAGACTTTTACTCAAGCACTATATATTTACTCTAAATACAGAAACTACTGTAGGTATTTAAGTTATAACTATCCATACAACAACTCCAACTCTGAGTTCTTTTAAATCAAAGATTATAACTTTCCTGTTTGCTGCTGCCTTTTATTAAACCAGATAATGATCTTATATACTGCACTAGAGCTTTTACTCTTGTGTGTTATACTCTATTTTAGCTTCTATCCTAGCTTCTATTTTTAGCTTGTTTTTATATTCTAATCTTTTATGTTTTTATGTTTTTATAACTGTTTTAATTATGTCTTAATGTTCTTTTATGTTTATGTAAAGCACTTTGAATTGCCCTGTTGCTGAAATGTGCTATACAAATAAAGCTGGCTTACCTTACCTTACAACTTCATCCTCTCTATTCTGCAACAAGCTAGCCATTAGCACATTATGCTAGCAGCATTCTAAATAACGGTTAGGCTAACTGTTAGCTAGCTGTTTAGCTGACTGTTAGCTATATATTTCAGTGTTTTACTGTTAGTCTTGTGGCTCTATGTGTATATGTTCAGTGTTTAACGTTAGTAACATGTTACAATAATGTGACTTTTTTTAGTAACAAGTAACACAATTTGAAATGTAATAAATATGTAGGGCTAACTGTTACTAATGCAGTGACTTGGACATGTTAGCTTGTTAGCTTGTTAGCTTACTCACCGGCAGTTTCATGAATGATTCGTAACAGGTTCATGGTCTGTGGACAGACTGAAGACAGACTGAGGACAGGCTGAGGACAGGCTGAGGACAGGTGTCTTGTCTCAGGGGTTGAAGGTATGCTAGCTAGATAACGTTAGTAGGTTAGTCTCCACTAAAGAGCAGTAATGACGTTATGAGGCTTCGTGCTAACACAGGTGTGTAACCATCTAACGTTAATTCAAAGAGTGTATAGAGTCAAAGAGGAGACACTCCCGCAGGCCTCCGTCACTTTGTTTTAAATCTGTTTACATTAGGCCTACAATAAACTATTAAATATGTTTGTAAATACATATAAAAGGAAATGAAGGGATGAAAATAAAAATAAATTTAAAAAAAGCAAATATAAAAATTAAATAAATAAAGTAATACAAAACATGGGGTCAATATAAATAAATAAATAGTAATATAAATAGATAAATAAATAAATAAATAGTAACTTAAAGGGACTGTTTGTAACTTCTTATATGTATAAATCACCGGGGCGGTGTCCCATGCGCGCTCGTGTGTGGCTACGCTGTTCAGACGAGACTCCAATACAAACTACACGGAAGCACCAAAACCACAAAGTTATATCTAGTGAAGCCCATCTGTTAAACAGTGTTGGCCGCGGTCGGAGAACACGGGGGAGACCATAGCTTTGGTCTCCAGGGCCGGAGTCTCTGCTGTACTCTGCTCCTCTGCCTGCTTGCTTGCCCTCACTCAGCTCACTCCACCTCGTGTGCATGCGGGCACACTCCACACTGCAGAAGAGTTCGTTTAGCTCTGAGAATATCTGGTGAATGTACAGTGGACGTTTGTGCAGAAATAAATGCTGCAGTTCCTCCAGACCAACAGAGGTTTTCCATGACTTGTGAAGTGACGGGGCTCCACAGCAAATAACGTTATCGTCTCCGACCGGGTGCCGGTGTCTCCCTCCGGTTGCAGTCGGGAGGCTGAAGCAGGAAAAGCCAACACTAGGATCAGCATTGATTCATGGAGAGACCTTTGAGTGATATTGTGGTTTTAGCTGGCGTGTGTCGCCTCACTGTTTTGAGCGATGCTCGTTCTTGCCTATTTAGAGCAAGCAAGCTTTCGTTGACTTAACGGCCACAGGTGTCGCTGTTAACAAGCATTTCTGAATCTTACAAACAGTGCCTTTAAATGAGGTTTAGGCCCTCGATCACTACTGCGCTGACTCTGGCTCCAAATGACGTAAAAATCTCAATATGTCAGCTCCTGTATCCGGGATATTTTGGCTTCACTTTTGTACAGTGGGAGGAAGTGAAGTCGCGTTGTCCATCTATATCTACAGTCTAAGCATTTTACCCATGGATGTATTATACTCTAGCACAGATGCACATAGGGAGGTTCAAATCAGCTGAGCTGTCCTTAAACGTATGAATCACAGCAATGACGGTGCGTGTAGTGAATGTTTTTGCCAGTGGGGGAGCACCCTCCCCTGGGCACGTTGTGTGACTGTTACACTGGGTTAAGGTAAGCAAAGCAGACAAACCAATCAGCTGAGGGAAAGACTGCCAAAGCTCTGCTGCTCAGAGGTGATATGCTGTTTCTGATTTCTCGTCATGTTATGTAAAGGAGGTCCACCCTCTGAGGCTTAATTTGGCCTCGGATTATATGAGGAGAGCCAGAAAGCTGATTACATATCTGTAATCTTGTTTTTATAAAACATTTCCAGTGGCAGAAATACAAGGAGGGCAGGGCTGCGAAGCCCTACGATGATCAGATATATCAGTTTGAAGCGGCATCAAACCACAAAAATGTTGGCGTCTTGACTACGTAATAACAGACAAACCATAAAACCAAATATTTTCCAGCAGATATGCTTACCCAACTTTCAGAGAAAACATTTATAGTCAGTGTCTTCTTGATGAGTCAAAATGGCAGAACAGATATATCACAAACTCCTCAGCTATTTAAACTATGGAATTAGTGCATATAATGTAAAGACGACCCTTATTTCAACCTGAGTTCTGCCAACAAGCTAATGCTAAGGCGCACTAATCTTCATAAAAGCTCATTTCAGTAGAAACTTCACTAACCCCATGATATGACCTTAATATGCAGTAAAGCACACATTTCACACTGTATATGCATTCAGTAAAATAATACATCTACTGTATCCATTGAATTATATTCGGTACATTGTTTAAAGTACTGCATAACTTGATCATTTGTTTGACTGATTTATGAGACAGAGCCGAGCGCACGTCTCTACGCTACAGATCAACGTGTTATGAGATAGGCTATGAGATTAATTTAGGTCTGCCCGAGGCTGGTGAGCCAACATCCTTAGATGGTCACATGGAATTAGACCCTTAAACTCAACCGCATGCTCTTCCAGCCGCTCTGGTGAGAGAAACAGAGCGTAGGAGTGAGGACGCAAAATAGAGAGTGACGTTTTACTACAGATAGCATTTATCTAGTTTGAACCGGCAGACAAATGAAACCAGGAAGAGGGCAAACTCATTTCAAGGGAACATTTTGAGCATCTGTGTCCAATCTCCCTTCTGTTTATGGATAAATAACAGATAAATGGGATTATGGAGAGGATATGAATATGATAAGACATTCAGATGTCTGTGAGGGATTATGAGCTATCATTGGGACTTTATTGTCGTAACAACAAGATTATGTGGCGTGCTTCTCAGCGTAGATGATATCTTGATGGCGAGTGAAATACGGCTCATTTACACTGTACTATTTCAGTCAGCTAATCGCATGTGGAATATGTTTATTATATGAATACTAAATGCAGACTATAAACAAAGTTGATATTTGGTGTCTATAGAGTGGTGCAGAGGTGAAATATGTTTGTAGGCCAACCAGGAAGTCGAGGGAAGTGGTTCCCTCGACAAAAAAGCCAATAAGATTTTTCAATTTGGATTTTGGATTATTGCAGAAAAACATTTATGATACTTACTATAAGTAGTATTTGAAGTAACAAGCTAACGTTAGGCTAAAAACGAACTACATCACTATCACATGAGCGCGAGTATACACAACGAGGCTGTAAAGGCGGACGTGTGATGACGTTTAGTAGTCTTATTTAGCCACTTGTTAGCAACTGCCTTTTTTAAGCCACATAAAAGCTTCAAATTTTAGTGGGAGTGGGATATTTATTGATGTATTTTATGTGTGGAATTTGTGAGTCGGGCATCAACCCCCATGTAGTCATTCCCCAATAAAGACCCTCCAAACATTACAGATAATATACTATCAAGTGAAATGAATGAGTTTTATCCAAATCCAGAAATCAACGTCATGCATCCTCTTATGAGATATTATAGTATATGATGACTATTAGCACATTAAAGCTTAAATTTGGCAAAAGAGTGCAGCGAGTGCTGCAGCACCGTAAACCAAAAAAGCTCAGCAGATTAGATGTTATGACTGTGGATAAAGCAAGCTGTCACACTGACCTATTGAGTCTAAGCTCCAACATGTCTGTCTGATGTTTACAGGAATATGACGCGTGTGAGAAAAATGTGAATGCAACAATGTGTGAAACAGCCATGTCGCATTTCCCATGAAGCAGATAAATAACGGGAAATAATTATGTGAATGGGCTGGAACTGATTTACAATATTACCTTCATTTCTGACCCAAGTTTGAAATGAGTCAACAGGAAACCCCCCAAAACAAGACAACAGTTTGGATTAACGCTCAATGGTCACATCAAAGACAAATTCCCACAGCCTTGTGATGGATAAGCATGTTTTTCTGAATCTCAATCATACTTTCCTATACTTCCTATACTTATTATGCCCACATATGTAAACAAATATCTCATCTTGTCCCTTTCAACGACAGCAGGCTTTTCACCCCGCTAAACAGCTAAACACTATTGATGTGTGTGGACACATGTTGTACACGTTGTACGAGCTTGTTCTTTTGGAGCATATACCCCACCCTAATTCAGGAGAGACATAATTCAATGCAGCAACAGTGGGAAGCACGATTATTCTTCCAAAAACTGACCTGATGCAACATGACTGGACTGTTGCCAAGCCAGTTTGGCAAGAATGGGCAAAGTTAAAACAACCACCTTACCTAACTTTACACCAGTAAAGTGTTTCACATGTAGCGGTTAAAGCAAAGCCTGCCTGATCTAATGTTAGCTATAGCTGGCTTGGCTCCATTCCCAGTGTCCTACAGCAAACAGGATTCTTATCAGGGCCGTGACCTGATAAATAATATTGGACACCTGACCAAATGCCCTTGTTTTAATATAACTCTTGCCAACTGGCAAGCCGTCTCTCTACTGGCATGAAAGCGTATACCTTGTGGATATCATTCAGAGGAAGGTGGAGGATGAGTGCAACTATCAGGAGTAAGCTCAAGTGAGTCTTTTTTGGCCCTGTTGCAGGAAAAAAAAAAATCAAATAATCCATGTGCCACCCCTTATGTTTATTCATCCCTTCCTTGCACAAACACTAGCTGTCAAAGGCACTTAACTCCAATTACTCTGCGGTGTGTGCTTACTCCAAGCACTGCAATCACTTCTCAGTGAGAGACACGTTGATGTGTTACAGTGCAACACTATCCAGTTGCTTCACTCTCTGTTGGAGAAGCCGTGGTCGTGGGGCTGGAGCAGTCATTAAGTGCTGAATGCACTCATTTCACTGCTCAACTCTCTAACAGCTGAAAGTGGTTCACTCGTCACTATTGTATGTGATACTGTCCTGTTCTGATAGAGATGTTGGACACACACACTACCTGTGTTTGTGTGTGTTTGACTAAGAGGATCAGTGAAATAAAAACAAAACAAAGGAGTTGGGTTTCTATAAAAACATTGCCCCAGTCAGCAGAAGCACAAAGCTCTTCTGTCTACTATCTTATGATTTTAAGAACAACATTGCCGTGACCCCGTATAAATATAGAAAATGTCAACAGTTGTTTATGGAAAGTTTTACTCCAGTGCAGGAAAACAAAGTATTCTCTATTTGTTAAGCAAAGTGCCAGGATGTGCCGTGCAAGAGATGACCAAAAGATGACCAGCGCATACCATTGCTCTCTTGAGACGTTATCAAGCCCCCCCACCTATTCCCTCCACAATCCAGGCGAGGGCAGATCCCACATCAGTACTAGCTGTGCGTCTATAAAAATAGTGCAATCTGTTGCTCTTTATTTTTTTAAAAAAGCTAACAATCACAATGACAGGACTTCCAGTGGAACAAAGGGAAAGGGAAGTAACTCGAGGCCCCAGCTGTTTCTCTCCTCTTCTCCTCTCTCATGTCCCTTGAAGGTCATTCTTCCTGCCTAACGTAACAAAATCATCACGCACAGATGCTGCTGCAGAGGCCCTCGTCATCTGCTTCGTCAGCCCCTGCTTATGTTGGAAGTACATCAATTTAAAGCCCCCTCCAGTGTACTTTGGCATTTCTGTGATATTTCATATTTATTTGAGGCATTTCCTCACTAAGTTGATTAGCCACACTGTTCACCAAATATTTTTTTTTTACAAATAACTTAATTCTGTGCTCAAAGTTAAAAAAAAAAAAGAAGGCTGTTGGCAAAATGGGAATATGACATATGGCTATAGTAGAAGCTGCAGTTCATACGTCTTGCTCCAAGCTTGTGCAGGCGCACTCATGCTCGTTTGCGTCTGAGCAGCAGGAAACCGATAAATCAATTTATCTGTCTGTCAGTTTGTCTTTCTAGTTACTTAGCTAGTTAGGTGTAGTCAGCTAGCCCAACTTGTTGCATAAGCTAACTGATGGTTTTAATTTTATTTATTAATTTCCTCCACCTTAATTTAGCGTGTTTTGTATTCACAATGACATTTGTGTGTGCCGAGAACGGGTTCAATCAACGCAGTGGATTACACAAAATCCCACCGGAATCAGAATTAGCACAACACACTGACTGCCTCTCTCACTCGCTCTCTTCTTTACCGTCTCCTCCTCCTGGAGATAAATTTACGGAAAGTACCCGATGGGTGACGGGGAGCGTACAACTTTCAGCCCAAAAGAAAACAAGAACTAAGGCCCGTTAGAGAAATAAACGGATCTCAGTGCAGCCCGGTGTGGTGTCGGTGCTGGAGCTGAGGCGAAAACGGATGGTGCTGGTGAACGGTGCACCTCCAAAACCTCCCGAAACAGAATTTCAAACGACGGACCTAGGCTTACATGCCATCCTCTGGTGCGCTGTGCCTGGCGTGCAGCGGTGCGGCTCCTCAAAGCAGCAGCTAGACGACCGCCTTGCCAGGAGGAGGCGGTAACGAAGAGAGCAAGTGAGAGAGAGTCGGTGTGTTGCGCTAATTCTTGTCTCATTTATGGTCTGATAAATAGTAAATTCATCTAAACTGGTTTCATCTAAACTGGGTTGAAAAACGATGCAATCTGGTTAAAAAACAGGAAGTAAAACTGGCTGGAGGGGGGTTTTAAGGCTATCTGCCCCGCAACATGACAGTGTGGCTTGATCGTAAGATGTTGTGTTGTGGTTCCCTTGATACCATCCAGCTGTGCTGAAGGTCAGTGTTTATTGGGCCCTACTTCAGAGAGAGAGAGGAAGAGGGGGAGACACATTTATCTTCTTGTATCTTTTCCTCGATGTATGTTTTAGACATGTCTGTGTAAGTCGTTATATGTCATGGGATGGTCTATGGTGCTGTCTTTTAAGGGCGTGCAAGGGGAAGCAGACTCCAGAGGTTCCAAAGTCACCCACCTTGGATTCAATATCAAACAGCACATTCATTCGTCACAGGACTCATGACAATACTGCCAAACATCTGGAGGCTGGGAACATCTTTTACCCCAGCAACAAACCATTCTTGATTCCAAAAACCTGTTTCCTGTCACTATGAAGTTAAAAACAGATCAGTAAAAGTAATTGATGAAAATACCTTCCAAGCATCTCTTTAAAAGGACTGGACTTTTACAATCAATCAACCAGCCCAGTAAATGTTACTGAACCTCGATAGACCAGCAAAGTCTCTAAAAGTCCCAAGTACACAGTAGACTTTCCTGCTCATTGTTATGGGAACAGAGTTTCCAATAAAAAGATACTTAAATGCTGCTGGCATTGCTTGCTTCTATGTGTTTGTGTGTGCATGTCTGTGTGTATGTATGCATATTGCAGTGCCTCTGCACAAGGGCTTTGGAGGGCTTTTGCATACTCTCCCTTGCCAGAAAAACAGAGGAAAACAAACACTGCCTTTATTACAGTAATGAATATGCTTTGGGAAGCAAATGATATAATTTTCCGTTAACTCCCACTTATACTTTGCCAAGAATGGCTCCGGGAAACGTGTGACATTTGACTTTTGTTGGCACCAAACACTGCAGTCCTCCACTGTTGCTTGACCCCTGACTCTTCACCTCTGGAAACTCATAACATCACTCACTATAACACTCACACAGCTACTCCCACTAACAGCCATCTGAATACGACAAAGTCTGAAGAACACTTGAATCTACATTGTTTAAATTTAGCTCTGACAGATCATCATCATCAGTGAAACCAGTGTATGAGGGGTGGAAGGAACAAAAAGTAATTAATAAAAACGGAGGTGATGAAAATGTATGTGAATTGAAAAATGGAGTGATAATTTATCAAGTGATTTGATTAATTGAAAACCTATTTGACTAAAACAGTCATGATATGATGAAAACAGAGCCATGTTTCATCATTTACCCCATCTTACATTCATCTTTAATCATTCACAACACAAAATTGCCATTTATCATTTAAGGAAAGTGGCCTCAAGGGTGTAAAAATGTACGTGAACTTAATAATACAGTGATACACTGTCAATTGATTTGATAAACTTGATTAATAGTGTTGCTCTGTTAATTAACTGTCGGCCATTTATCATTCACAGCACCTAACTGACATTTATCGTTTACAGCACGCAATTTTTGTTACTTCCATCCGAGGATATATAAAGAGAACTTGATACAGCGTTGGAGGCGGGCTCAAAATGGCTAAACGTCCAAGTGAAAAAGTACCCGGATCTTCCGGTGATCTTCCGCGTTCATTGGGCCCATGGAGCAGGCGCAGTAACGTGCACTCGGTCACATGGCTTGGTCTCATACTCGGTTGATTTAGCTCAAAATTATCCGCTGAGTTACTGACGTCTCTTTCCCAATGTAAGTCTTTGGGAAAAAGTCTTTTTGGGCCCAATGGCATCATGTGATGGATACGGAAGTTGTATTACCACCGTTCCGCCACTACGAAAATTGGGATCAACAACCGACTCTCTTCCTGGGGGCTTGCTTCCAACCTATCAAAAAATAAAAGAACACGTCCTCTCAGCGAACCGCTCTACTCTCGACTTTGGTGTCTGTGGTATTTGATTCACACTTTGGGCAGAAGTAACAAAAATTGCATGCTGTAAACGATAAATGTAAGTTGTGTGTTGTGAATGATGAATGGTTGACAGTTGCTTATCTCAGCAACACTGTAACAAATAAAATGTCAATCAAGTTTATCAAATCAATTGACAATTTGCATACATTTTCATCACTTTGTGTATGTACACACACACACAGGTGCAGAGCTCCTCTTCAGAAGGCTGATGCTAAGACAGCAGGAGCAGCGCAGGCGCTTTTTGTCCCTGTACAGTACACACAGAGTACATTGGGCCAGGCTCATTAGTCTGTGTTCCCATTCACTCACACTGGCAAGCAGAAGCACTCATTCAGAAAAGAGACCGAGAGCAACACAACAACAAGGACACAAACATGTTTAAAAATTTAATGTGTGCTCCATAATCATTTTTCTCTGATGCTGTGTGGTGTTAAAGTAATTGTCACGTCAGCGCAGCCATCCATTATTCAGCCTTATCTGACTTGGTGTGATCTCTGCACAGTCGATGCTTCATCACAGAGCAAGAAGTGAGGAGGAGAGCGCGGACACCCTTGTCTGTGACTACAGCCTCTATCTCAGGTGATGCACAGGTTAAACAATGGACTTAGTGTTGCGCTCTCATCTCGCAGACTCACCCACGTGGAGGTGCAGCCCTAGCAGGCAGTATATATATTTGCATAGTAGAGGTCAGGTACAACACAAGGCTCCCTGTGTTCTGCACTGCAATAAAGGAGCTCTGAGAAAAGCAGGCTGACAGACAGGTAGATATTAGAAACAGCAGGCTGAGTCCCCCGCTTTGAAGCAACAAAGGGCAGGAGACAGCAGCTTGTTTTTTTTAGTATGCAACACTTTTAACTTTTTATCTTTAGATGGCTTCGAACTAAGTAAAACAAAATGAAAAGTGTGGGTTGAAGACCTAAGCTGTTTTTTTATGAAACAAAGTTCATAACAATGCCATTTCTGTCCCCACCTATGAGGGGGGCTGGGATATGAAATATAAACAGCTCCATATGTTTGTTAGCTGGTCAGCCAGCTCCATGTTAAACTCTCCTGGGTCTACTTTATGTGTAATTATGTGATGTAACTTTTGAAACTCACCCTTCCTGTGTTCTTTTTTCTTTTCTCTGTGTTCATTGAGTACACATCATAACAAGACAAGGCTCCTCTCCTTGTATGGACCGTAACATTTGCAAAGCCGCCCAGCATCATGCTATAGCAAGCTGCTTTGATTAGTTATTGATAAGTATTTCAATGGAAATGAAGGGTGTTGTTGTTTGACTGAGCAGCAGAGGTGATAACCTCCTTAAAGGGAACTGTGTTGAGTATTGCCACATGTGGCTGTTTAAGAAGGAAAACTCTGACACATGCTAACACTTTTCACCCAAACACACACACACACACTGACAGACACATGCTATCATCTTCTCTACCTCTACTACTGTCCATCTCTGTTTGCCTTTCACTCACTCTATTAGGTTATACTCAGTGTTTACACCGGAGTCAAATTATATTTCTTGTAGCTGCTGAGAGGATCAAAGTGCTCCCGCCTCGGATACAAACAATGACTCTGTCATTTCTCGTTCCCTCTGAATTTATGTGTGACTGCAGCACAATTTGGAGCAGGCCTATTTATAGCCGACTACCGCCACCACCACCCTGCAGCCTGAAAGTCACACCAGGAGATTTTTGGGAGGGGAGTCCTTGAGCTCCTCTGTCAATGCGAGGCATTGCGGTGACAAGTTTGCAGATGTGGTTGGTCACTGTGAAGTCACGATGCAATGCTTTCCCCTAACCTAAATCACAAGGCTGCATCCTTAGAAGACACACAATGTAAGTAAATACGCTCCAGTGCATGTACACATCTAAGTGCATGCATGCCTATATGCATGTGTACATAAACACACACACATACCATGTGCACACACTTGCACTTGCACGCACACAACTTCTAATTTCAGAATATAAATCGTTAAAGAGTTTATAATGATGTATCTATGTGTGCATTTGTTATCATTCATGGTATATCAAATTTGGTGCTGATCATTAAAATTACTGATGTTACTTTTTATGTGATGTGTCACTTTTGCTCCAATAGTAAGAGGAGCTGCAGTTTACAGTGATCACTATAAAGGAGTGACAGGGTGGAAAATAGGGTAAGATAAAAAACTTACTTTATATCTTTTTGAGAAAGTTCCAGAAAGAGGTTATTTATCCACTCCTGGCTTGTGTTTGCTCTCCGAGAGTCCCAATCAGAGAAACCAAAACAAACAAAAGTATCTGGTGTGCATCTCTAACACAGCAAGTCCCACTCCGCTGCTCACTGATGCTCTCTGGAATAAGGAGGGAACTCTGCTCACAGCTCCCAGGCTCACAGCCAATCATGTCACAATGATTCCTACCTCTTGGCCAATCGCGTGCCTCTCATGCTCCGGCCTCCCACCCCCTCCTCTTGCTGAAAGTTCCCATGGTTGTGGATACACTGGAGAGGAGAGGAGAGGAGAGAAGAGGGGTTTATAGAAGGGAGTACAAGGGAGAGGAGTAAGACAGAGTGGGAAGAACTGATGTAGTATTTACAGAATGAGGGAATTAGAATTGAGCCGTTGTTAAAATGTTTCCATTAGGAAAGAGAAATGTCAGACAGAGCACGGTAACAAAACTCTGGAAATTGTTGTGTAATCTGCTAATTGTTGCCAAAGATCCATTAACCCGGTTATACAGCTAAGACGTCTTCACTCAGTATTTATTGAGTTTTTCTTTGCTATGATTAATTTTTGCTGGTTTAAAATTGTAAAATTGTGCTTTTGCTCCTGTCTTTGAGTTGACAGTGGTGCTGATATGTCCAGGTTGACCCTGCTTTACTACTTCCAACATTTTGGGAAATACACATTGCCTTTATTGCAAGCAGTCAGATGAAAGTTCTTGTGTTAAATGTGAAACTATAGCCAGGTTGCATAAAGACAGGAAACATCTATCTTGCCTCTATCTGAAGGTAGTAAACTCTGCCTACATGCACCGTTAAAGGCACCAAGCTGACGGCCGTCCGGCAGACAGTTTGGGGCTGTTGGTGAGTGTCCATCGGCCTAGTTTTTTCGGTGTGTCCCACACCATCTGCTCTAGTCTGCCCGTGTCAGAGTTTTTTCGGCCGATTCAGCATAATCAGCGGCGGCGCCCGTCAGTCAGAGAAATCACTCCGATTGGCGGTTCAGCTTAAACAAATCAGTGCACGAGAAGAGAAACAGAAGTGAGGAGAGCAAGCCAACGAGTAAAGTCAAGACGGCACACACAGATGCTCTCTTCTCTTCTCATTTTTCATCTTAATCTCATCTGATCATTCCAATACACAGATATTTTTCACAGCAACATGGCCATCTGGAATGACGCTAAGTGGTGAGTGAGAGTGATGCTTTATTTAATGTACGTCTCATAATAACGGCTTGTATATCCGTAGTCCTCTATCTTCCTGTTTCCTTTTTTGAATGACGAATACAGACTACAGCTGCCTGCTGGTGTGGAGAGTTATTTCATCTAATGCAGGATGTACGTGCTAACTGGCTGTTGGCTGTAGTCTTTGTGGTGTGTTTGAGAGCAACTTTTTGGCCATTTTTGGCGATGTGAGATGACGCAACCGGTGGCCTTCGTCGCCACTATTTCTTGGATGTCGGGTTGGGGTGTCTGGGCTTTAAAGCTCACTAATTAACAAATTCTCGTTTGTTTAATCGGTACATATGTTGGAGTTTGAAAACAACAAGTTACGGGTTACGTGCCGGACTATTTCTTGGTCTCCTCTGTGCCGGTAGGTGGATCTTGTCATCTTTGGACAGAGCTACGCTATTTGTGTCCCCCTGATTCCACTCTTTATGCGAAGCTAAACCGGTCACCAGCTCCAGCTTATACAGAGCAGTCAGATATGAGAGTGGTGTTGATCTTCTTAACTTAGTCTCGGAAAAAAAAGCAAAGAGGTGTATTTCCCAAAATGTTGAACTATCCCTTTAATATCATCTAACATCACATGAAGGACAATAGGGGATTCCTTTTGGAGATGTCCAAAAACCAGAGAAAATTAAATCCTCTTTTCTTTTTAGGATCTTTTCACGAGATAATAACTCAGAAATAAAGACTGTGACATATTGAAAAATAGTTTTGACATATTAATCTAAGTAGCACACTCACAGATGCACTTGGAATCCCCGGAGGTGATATGACTCTCTCTCTTGCTTCAGCGACCACGGGGAATACAGCGTACCCTGAGAGAGAGACATGAATTGCAAATGTTCTTTGTCTGTACAACAACACGTTGGCGAGAAGGATATGGCTTGTGTTGCAGAGCCAATGGACGTCTGCTCTGTCATATTTATTTAGGCTCCAAAGCTATCAGTGATCTGACGCACACATTCACACACACTCAGACACCTTTCTTTTTGCCCTGGAGGGACTGGAGCACCGGTGTTTGGTCAAGAGAGATTCTCACCTCAGTCAAGAGGTGAATTTAGTCGGGCGGGACTTTGAGCTGCTGCCTGCTTATCTCAAACATTTGGATAAGGATCTGAGATAAAAACGATTGTGCGCAAACGTGGTGATGCCATGATGATGTGTATGAGTGAAGTGCGTAGCCAGAGCTCAGGGTTAACAGATACAAAGTAATTGTATTATATTAGTGAGCTGAAGAGGTGCAAGTAGGTGGATTTTGTTTTCATTGGACAGAGCCAGGCTACCTGTTTGCCCCCATTTCCAATTTTAGTGTTAAACTACGGTAACTGGCTGCTTCGTATTGAACCGACAAATATGAGAGTGGTATCGATTTTCTCAGCTATCTCCCTGCCAGAAAACTAATAAGTGTATTTTCCAAAATGTCAAACTTCTCAAGGTCCACTTTTCCTTGTAGTCCTCCTCAGAGGATGGGGAACGTGAGATGCAGTTAAAAGCTCCCGAAAAAAGCAATTAAAGGAACAGTGTGTAGGGGTGAGGCTGCAGATTACAACTTCTCCCTCGTGCCAAGCGTATAGGATTGCTACGGTGGCCGACATGAAACGCGAACAGCCCTCTTTAGAGCCAGTTGTTGAAAGAATAGAGTGCTCAGAGTGTGTGTGTACATGGGAAGTGAGTAGTGAAGCAAGAGAGAGAGAGCAGCGGCGTCGGGAGCGAGTAAAGTCATCGACTCCGACTCCAAGTAGGAAAAGTTCCCAGAGTTTGGTTTGTCTGTTCTGGGCTACTGAAACATGACAGCACAACATGGCAGACTCCGTGGAGAGGGCCCGCTCCCGATGCAGACATAAACGGCTCATTCTAAGGTAACAAAAACACAATGACTCTTATTCTCAGGTGATTATACACTAAAGAAAACATACTTATTAATATTATATTCCATTTCTGCCAATAGATCCCCCTAAATGTTACAAACTGGTCCTTTAAGTGGACCTTGAATAAAGATGTTTTAACGGTTGTATAACAACTTCAGTGAGTCTGAAGCAGTCTTGAAATTACTCTGGTGATGTCATAGTGATGTCATCAGGTTTTATCTCAGACCTTGACGACTTTTAATTTAAACCAGAAAGCCTCCAGTTTTGCAAACTGTGGGCTTGCAGATTGAAAGATGTGGGCTTTTACCAGACAGGATGGGGTCCAATGAAAAGACATAGTGCATCATTGCATCATGGGAAATGTATGATCCAGCAGTTTTGCAGCTTGACCCATACACAAGGTACTAAATTTGGGATATCATGGCATCTGTTGCATCGCTTTTGACATTTCTTTTTTTCAAATGTCCCTCACAAGTCTCCCAGCATTAAATTGTTGGAGCCCCCCTTTAAGATTGAATAGGACTGTAGTTCAAAGTAAGTTCAGTTCAGTCAGTGCACATGAAGATTATGGGAGCTCTGGCCCATGAACAGCTTGAAGGGTAACACAGAGTGCAAAGCAGCACCTAACAACACTATGTATGGCAAACATCAGGAACATTCAAATCAAATCAAAGGGTGTACGTTATGAGATGCCCTTCTGGATAACTGTTGCCAAATCTGCCTCCCGTCCGTTCTTACATGTCTGGAACATGTTCAGCTTACGGCTTTCATCCAGGCAAACAGCTCAAAACATCATATTACTCACATAGCATTTGTGTATCGCTGATTCCTGTGGCTGTACGTTCTCCAACACTCTGTCCATGTTCAGGCTGTAAAACTAAAAATTATGGCCAGCCGCAACTACAATAACAAGGAGGAACAAAGCTCAGAGAGTCCATAAAACCTCACAACAACACGCAGAGAGATGAGATAATAGGAAATAGCATCCAGCAAATGTGACTGCGCTGTTGTTTCTTTTGAGCATTTCTGAGAACACATTTTGAGGTAATGTTCCCGTTGTTCCCCGAGTGAAGAGACTCGCTCATATAAATACACACACTGAAGGTGATGTACCTCTTCCCTCGTCCAAATATTGACTGGGAGCCTGAACAGCTGTAACAGCCAGACATTTTTCACACAGAGGATAATAGTGATGATTTCTGAATCAGAACGACCTCAACCATCTCCGGACAAAAGTGCAGTTTTTTTTAAATATGTTGCAGGAATCTTCATTTCTAAGCTGATTTTGAGTTTTAATGTATCATTCAAGGCTGTGTGGGTTGAAAGTAAAACAGAAAAAGATTGGTCAGCAGTTAAAGGAATAGTTCAACATTTAGGGAAATGCTTATTTGACTTCTTGCTGAGAATTAGACTAGAAGATTGATATTGCTCTCAAAGTTGTCCTTTAAATATGAAACTGTGTATGAATGTGTGAATGTGTGTGAATGGGTGAATGCTGACATGTAGTGTAAAGCGATTTGAGTGGTCGGAAAACTAGAAAGGCCCTATATAAATGCAAGTCCATTTACCATTTACTATGCACTACATACAATACTAGGTGTACTATCGTTCAGCATACTTTTGTGTTATTAAACAGTAGTATGTATCTATTCGGATGCACTGAGCAGTAATTTAAATCGTCACTTCCTGAGAGCCTCCTTGCCAGTTGGAGATGTGTAACCATGGTAACCCGTGCCAAGCTCATGTCACCAAAATGACGATTTGAGAAAATCAAAGTCTGAATTAATTTAAAATAGATGTTACGACCTAGCAAAGTGAAATCGTATACTTAAACTGAAGTGTTATTGATGTTACAGAGCTGTCCGTCAACGTCTGTTATGAACGTTGTCGTTCTATACTGTGATATTTCACGGGAAATAGTATGCAATTCACATACTTTTGGTTTCATACTAAGGTTTCAGACATGCAAAAAAAATCTCACATACTGTTTTAGTGTACTAAATAGTATGTTAGTATACAATTTCGGACTTAGACTATTTCTTAGCCAGGAGCAGTAACTAGAGTTTTGTCATCACTGTGAGGTTGCCAGGCAACGAAGAAATAGTCCCGCCCATAGCCCCCTGAAACCCTCCAGTAAAATCACAACTTGTCATTTTTGCTCTTTGGTTTTTGTATGGATTAAACAAACAAGAAGGTATTCATTATTGAGGTTAGGGATGCTGGTAGGCTGACATTTTTAGCGATGGACAGAACTAGGCTAGCTGTTTCCCTCTCTTTCCAGTCTTTATGCTAAACTAAAATAACCGTATTCTGGCTCCAGATATTAATCTCCTAATCGAACTCTCGGCAAGAAAGTAAATATATTTCCTAAAATGTCAAACTATTCCTTGAAGATGTAACTTTTTGCAATGAGTATCTAAATGGTCTGAATTCAGCTTTATGACGGGAAGCCGAGCGAGGCAGGGAGGCAGACAGAAATACAGGCGGTAGAGTCAGCAGGCCCTCGGGGAGCAGCCAGGCAAACAGGCATGCAGCCTGGGACTCAGCAAAGCAAGCAAGCAGAGTGCTACTGTACGAAGCTGTCTGGCCCCAAGGCACGTCAAACTCACAGGAGTGGAAGGGTTATGCTAATACTATGCAAAGGGTAGACGCTTTGTTCTACACATCATACACTGGGTAAACAACAGGAAAATTAATACAAATTTACATCTGCAACTTGTCAGAGCAAAGGGGGAATAGTTCAGTCTTTAATCTGTAAATCCTTCAGGATGTAGGGCTGAAAATTCCTTGAACACATGAAAAATATTTGCTATCTGTCCTGAAGCAGATATGCAGCTTATAGCTACGGAGGCAGCAACTGACACACACACACAGCAGACCAGACTCACTCTGAGGCCTTATTGGAAGACAAGACGGTGATCAATAAGTCGGCTTTGGGACAAATGATATACTGCAGCGGAGTAGATAAGTACCTGGACAACATCCCTGGGTCCAGACGCACCGTATTTGTTCCACCGCTGTGCACCCAGAGTTACTGCAAAAGCTGTTGACAGTGACCATCACAGAGGGGGAGAGGTGGTGTGAGGTGTGGGGACTCTGCAAAAAAAGCCCAAAGGGACAAAGACACAGTTGTAAACATGCTTCTAGAGAGGTGTAAAGGTGCAGGTTCACAGGAAAGCCTGCAGAATCCAAACCAAATGCAATTGTTCGTAAAAAAAAAAAAAGGTTTTAAAATTCTTGAAAGTGAGGATTTGCACTAATCATAATGGGCCTTTTTCATTATTCTACCAAAGTTCTCCCTCACGAGGTCCTGACACAGATCTAATCTAGATCTGCCTCAAGACCAATCTGACATCAAACTACCAGATTACTGTCTGACTTTAAAGAGAAAACACAATATGACAGATTATCTGCGTGTGGTGACGACTGACAGAAAACACAGAAACATAATGACAAGGTTCAGACTCTGTAGAGCATCAGTTCTACCAGCTGTACCAGTAACGAAAAATAGAGAGCAAGCTTCGCTATAAATAAGCTCATAAAACTCTTATCAGACATCTTCAATTTGACGGTATTACAAATGAAAAAAAAGATCTTAAAAGGAGGAGCAAAAACAGACAGAGAAAGAGACAGAGGAAGATTAGGTTATTATTAGGGCAACCAAATACCCCCAATTATCTAAAATACCAATAATTATTCTCAGCCAGCCATCTGCTCTCTGCTGCCTTAATAGACCACCTGGGCAACACTTTGCTCATGGAAAGCTCCGGCAAAATTCACTCTGCATAATCACAAGCAAGCAAGCAACATTATATCTGCCTTCAGCAGTTGAGACGCTGCATACTGTATACAAATGTGAATTTACACTTATCACAGAGATTTATAACATCTTGAGAGTGGAACAGAAGACGTGTTGCCTCCTCTCTTTTGTTTATTATTCTTTTCATGGTTTCTTTTCTCCTCCAGCACCCTCTATCCCATGTGTGAGCACTTTGTTCATTATTGTCCTTCACACAGGAAACTTTCCAAGGTGCTGTCGCCCCTCTACAGGATGGAAAATCAGGAGACACACGGATGTACTTTTTCCAAGTCACGACAAGTAGGCTACTGTTAGGAACACAGACATGCTCAGATGACGGTGCCACTGCCTGGAAGCATCGTGATCTGGTGAATTACAGAGTCCACAAAGAGAAGCAATTACCATCCAGCTATTTTCTTTCTCTTATCTGCAATCAGCTCCTCCTGTGTGCCGTGACTCTGTCTGCCATTTCAAAAAGCCTCACGAGTCCTCCTGACAGACAGTCACCACTGAGTCAGACAGAACCATGTTTCCTTTGATATTGTCACCTTTGCTTGTGGCATTATAGTGTGACGACCGTGTCGTCCTGTATGGAGAATCACCATTAAAGACTTGGTTTCAAAACTTAATTCTTTATATCATTAAAGCAGATATAATCAACATTTTCATATTAACAATGGACCATACAACTACTTTTATGTGAAAGGTGCAAAGCTACGAACCCACAGATAATTATTGCTAGAGTTCCCCCCTTGCTCTAAGAAGCGTTTTAGCCCCTTTCAGTTCATTGTTTTGGTTATGCAGCACACAACTCTACTGTTTGGTTCAGTATGTGTCACCAACATGTTCTCATCCCAACTTGTCACATGCTGACGCCAAACAGTATAGAAGCAAAGAGACACAACTCTGGTGCTTTTTTGACAACAGCTGCTAGATGCGTCTCCTACCGCCGCTACAGGGTGCCTTGTGCAGCGGTATCAATTGCCGATGGCTGTGACAAAGCCTCGGTAACGCCCTGGGAATGAGAATGGGCTGCTGTCACTGCTCTCATAGCATCATTTCCAGCAAAGAAAAAAAAAACAAACAGTAAAAACCCTCTGCACACTACCTGCCCAGCAAGAAACAGAAGACAGACAAAGGTAACAACTAGCTGGCAAACGTAGTGGAGAATTTAGTGTTTAAAGAGACAGATATTTCTGTATGAGTGGGTGAAGACCAAAAACAGAGCTAAAAGGAGGAGCGTGAAAATTGTACTTGCATTTGACCGGTCGCTAGAAACACAACTTCACATGGACGATGATGTGCTTCATATCTGCTATCAAAAGTCGCAGTTTCTTACTTTGGGGTTTCGACATGAACATAACATTTTTGGTTATTGGACAGGAGAGATTTCAGTGTCCATGTTTTTGTTTTTGCTTTTCTCACTGGTTTGAAGGTGGCATCAAAAATCTCCTCATTTAAAGGAACAGTGTGTAAAATGTAATTTAATATTCAGAACTATGTGTTTATTAGTGTATAATCACCTGACACTAAGAATCGTTGTGTTTTCGTTAACTTAGTATGAGCCCTCCATATCTACATTATATAGGGAGCGGGTCCTCTTCACAGAGTCCACCATGTTGCTCCACCATGTTTCTACAGTAGCCCAGAATGGACAAACCAAACACTGGCTCTAAAGAGAGCCTTTCACGTTTTTACTTTACCTGAAGGCCACCGTAGTTGCAGTAACGTGAGCCACAGAGTGCAAAACCTTGGTACCGCCAGCCGCCGCCTGACTTCCGTTTCTCCTAAAGTAGAGTTATTATGGTAAGGATAGCCTCTGAGGGGGAACGATATTACCACGGTTTTGCACTCTGCGGCTCACGTTACTGCAGTCTTGGAAAGGGAGCAGAGGGGTACTCAGTTGGTTTCAATTTGCAAACACACTCATAAATGCCGCCACATCATACACACTGTCCCTTTAACTAATTGAATTTTTATTGGTCAGGATACTTTTACAAACGGTTACTGGATGACCAATATGGATGGAATGCCATAAATCAAATTTTACTGCACTTTAACACCACTTTCAGTGGTCCATTTGAATTTTAAGAAGATTAGAATGCAGAAAAATGGTTAATGCACAAATACAATGTTGGAATAACACATTTATTTCCACTGTCATACCAAACTGAGACGGTTGCGACATAATATCTATGTAATTAATTAAGGTTTGAGGAATGGAAATAGTTTGATCCAGATGTTATTGGACATATCAGAGGTAAGTTTTACTTCCAAACACAAGTCTCTAAAATATGGGGATGGCAGATGTTGACAATTAGTCTGATTATCATTTTACCACTTCTTCTGTTCTTCACTAAGCAAAATGGAGTAAAATGTTTTGTGCAATGCAAATATGAAAACACTGAAACATAACTTAAATGTTTAATCATGTATCTTGCGGTGAAAGACAGGAACAAATCCTGCTCACTGACTCATCTCATTCGTGTTACACCTATTTGCAGTGATGAGCCGTCTCACACATTGAGCCTGATAATGACCTCGTTGTTCCAGCCTGGAAGGACCTTCCAGGGAGGCCTGGAGACAGAAGGGGGTTGTTGGAACTCATCATGGTGGAGAGCGATCATCCAGGCCCTCCGAGGGTTGGGCTGTCCTGCTGCCTGCTTTCATCTCTCCATTCAACCGGTTACTTTGAGCACTCATATACCGCAGTATATCTATATATGGAAAACAAAACAGACTCCTGTCATTTGCAGTTGTATCTTACACTGACGTCAGCTTCCTTTTATGTCTGAAAAGCTCTCACATTTGCCATCACACAGCTGAGTGTCATTCAATAAAAAGCTCAGGGGCTGTTGTCTGGTGGCGGTATCATTATGTACCACTTAAGTGCAGAAGGACGCACAAGTAGACAGGTCAGCGTGCTCTCCTGGTTTCCTGGGTGTGATGTGATGGAGAGGGGGAAGCGTGGGTTGGATTGAAAAAAAGCTGCATGTTTTCCTACATATAAAATATAAATATATGAAATCTGAATACATGTATATATTGGAAAATTATATAGAGGATATACAGTTTCTATAAAAAATATTCACCCAAGTTTTCACGTTTGTCTTACAACAACCCAGTCTCATGGAAAGAGGTATAAATAGCACAACATTGCGTGTCATTAGGGCGCATTTTAGGCTTTTCACGTGTCGTTTGTACTGTATGCCATGCAAAAAAACTATGATAACGTCCGCAGTTAGGTTTAGGTAACAAAATCACTTAGTTAGGTTTAGGAAAAACATCATGGTTGGCCTTAAAATAAGTAAGTAAACTAAGTAAAATACATATCAAAACAACGTAACTTAAATACGGAAAATACATCACTAAAAAACACATTACAAACGTCACTTACAAAACAAAACACCGGTCTCCTGGTTGAAAGTCCTGTGTTTGTTGGACCCATCCACCTCCCCTCCCGCCCGTCAAACGCGGTCTTATATGCTTTTTTACTCTACGTTACTAGCTCTGAGCTCACCATATTTACGCGGATACGTTTACATTCCAGTCAGTACAGACTACATGGCGTACAAATGGCACACCAAAAGCAACAGGCATTTCTTTTAACCCTAAATGCCTCGCGCATTATCGTCTCTTGCATACGCCTTTTTGTACGAACGGGCTGCTTACAACATTAACTCAAAGCAGATTTAATGTGGCTTTTTTTTATCAACAGAAAATGTCAAAATGAAAACAAATGAAAAATAATCTAAATTCATTACAAATACAGAATTCAAAATACTTGTTTGCGTAAGTATTCACCTCCTCCATGCACCTATGGTAGCAGTTACATCCTAGAGTCTGTGTGGAAAGGTCTCTATTAGCTTTTCACATCTGGACACATTCTTCTTTGAAGAACTGCTCAAGTTTTGTCTGGCTGCATGGACGTACAGCGGTGAGCGAAAAGCCTTTTTCAAGTCAGAAAGTCTCAATTAGGTTTGAGATCTGGACTCTCTGGGACATCAACATGTTGTTCTTGAGCCATTTCCCATGTAGCTTTGGCTTTATGATTGGACTCATCGTCTTGCCGGAAAACAAATCTTCTCCCGACTTGCGGGATTTATTATTATTTAATTAGTTTCCATGATTTATCGTATAAAATTAAATGTATTTGCTTCTCTACTGGTTGAGAAAACGCATTTGATGTGATGAAAATCTTCCACAAAATTGCATAATATATGGTTGGTAGGATAACAATCGATTCCTCTGTTCCGGGAACACAAACCGTTTTAGAGAAACAAGCTAAACAGCAAAATATAATTCACGGTTCATTATCCTGTGGATACAGAGAACCACATGGAGGTATACAGTCACTCTTCTGAGATTAAAATGGAGCGTTGCTCAATAATACATTCAACCAGATGATTTATATCAGGGATGCCATGCTTTTCATGAATGTGAAATTAATTTGATCTGTTGAATCTGATGATCCATCTCACTATAATGCACTGGAAACTGTAGGCATGCTCCTCTAGTCTCAGTCAGTTTAACAGCACCTCCTACTGTTGGAAATAGCTCATTACAGCCAGGTCAAAGCATCACTTCCATTTTACTTTCCATGGGAATTAAGGAGAAAATAATGGAACTATAGGGGTCATCTGCTCTGGCTGCATGTACTGTCTCATATGCCGTTAGAAACTAACCTTTTACCATATCATAAGCAGACATAATTCATTATTCTTTAGGCTACTGTCTGAATATATATATATTAAAAGTCATAAAATATATATTCACTCCAGTATTACAATCAAAACATACCTTAAAGCATGCAGTCCTTTGGCTCAGACAGTGCAGTAGCCTATTGTTAGCAGTAGTGTTGGCTGCACATGTGATGGGAGAAACAACTGTGGATGCAGAGTTTTGTACTTTTACTGAATTCGTATTTAATGGGATGCTGGTAAATTATCTTTAGCTGATAGAAGAGTGTTCTGCTGAATGCAGTGCATGGTTATAATTCAATTAAATGCTCCCATTAAATCTAATCAATATTCTGCGGTCTTATCTTTTATGTGCAATTACTACATCACTTCGACAGAGGGAGGCATTCAACTTTAAAATCAAATAGATTTGAAAATAAAAAACTTCAGAAAAGCAAAAGGAGACCATATTCAAAGTACATAGTTCATTTATTTTCATATAAATACATATAAAATACAAAATAAACATCTCATTTCACATTTCTTACAGTATTAACTATTGCCATCATTAGGGATCTGACAAGGAACTGAAAACAAAGTTCTCCCCCTCCATTTGTATGCAATGTAGATCTGTAAATCTTTAGTGTCAACATGGGCTTACAGCCGAATGAGAAAGGTAGAACTCTTTCCACATCAAGCTCTGTCCTGTGTCCTCAGTCGCCAAAAGGAGCAGAGTGTTACATTCACTTCTCAGTTTAAGGTCATCATAACGGGATATAAAACTACTCCACAGACCTCAGTCCAAAGGCACTACCTGACTCCAGCCGCCTGAAGCCCTCTTTAGCCATAGAACGTCAACATACATGAAGCAAAACACTTAACGCAGGCAAGCAAGGCTGCTCGTGTTTTCTGACCCAGTGGGCTAAATATTGAATCCATGTAATTGTGCATATTGCGATCCTGTAATACAGTGTTATTTTGCAATAAGGAAATAGTAAAACTACAGCTCAAGCTCTGCTTTGGGTCCTAAAAGAACCACAGTGGTTCCTCAGCCTTCCTCTCTGGTATCTCTGTCACATCGTTGCTTCATCGGAGAATAAAGTGATTTTACTGTCTAAAAAGATAACTCTGTACCATCAGCAGCAGTTGTGACTCAACCATAGAGAAGTGGGCGTGCATATGTGATCAAAACTAATGGAAAAAAAAAAAAAAAACCCTGTTCTGCATGCATGTAACAACAGGACATGTGTAGCCTGAACACCATTTAAAATATATCAACTCAGAACGGTCGATGTAACATTTTTTTTGGCCAGGTGAAATAAACAACTTTTTCAGTGCACAACTTTAAAAACCCTGAACTGGATTTCCTAAAAAAGGCTCTTCTGAGAAGTAAGATCAAGATAAAAATGATCTCTGCATTAGATGCTCTTTGAGGAAGCTCAGATTGACTATATAGTTGAGGGTCACTAGGAATAGTGGAGTCGGTTTCGGACGCTTGAAATATTTTTTTTAAACCATACTGTAACAGAAAGGAGGGATATTTGGGAACGTCCATAGCAGAACTTGGGCTTCACCTTCGTTGTAAACAAAAAATAATAATAAGTTAAAACCCTTCAGCTTGAGTCAATAAACCTCTTAAATATAGCTTTGGTCAAAATTTAAAGATTGTCTTTTGCAGTTGCAAGTAGAAAACCATCAGAAAATACAGTCCAAACTAATAGGAGTTGAATCTCAGAAGCCGTTTGCTTACATAAATAAGGTCAACCCCGAAACCACTTGACGAGCCCAGTCTTGCGTCACTCGTCTTTTTCGTGATTGGCGTTTCCGTTCATGACTCCGTTGCTGTGGTGTGCCCACGTCTGATTCTGCAGCACTTTAGGCAGCCTTTTGCCCTTGGTGTAGGCGTGGTACCAGAAGTTGAGGAAGAGGAACAGGAAAATCAGGCCGTACGAGCCGATGATGTAGACAAAGATGGGGAACTGGTAGGAGCAGTCCATGAAGAAATACTGGGAGATGTGGCTCGTCACCATAACAAACTGGATCTGGGGAGCAGCAAAGAAAGGAAGGGTTGAGTCTATTGTCTGGATTCCCACACGTCTTTATAAAAAGGAGATATAAAACACTGCCCAACATACCAGCTGAATTGTCGTCAGGTATTTCTTCCACCACAGGTACTTCTGGTAGTTGGGGCCCAAAGCAGTCAGGCCGTAGTACGTGTACATGATAACATGGACGATACAGTTGAGCAGGGCGTGAAATGTCCCCATGCCACCTGAAAATAAGGCAGGAATATTGTCAAAAGAAATGAACACATGAAAACTATAGCTTCTACATTTAAGAAGACAGGAGGAAATCCTACCTGCAGAGAAGCGAACTCCAAACCACCAGGTGAAGGGCATGATTGAGTGATGGTAGACGTGAAGAAAGGTCACCTGACTATTCTTCTTCCTCAGCACAAAGAAAATCTGAAAGAAAGAAAAAATAGATTCTTATTAATGTAACGATTTGACAAATTATACATTTACTGTGTCAAGTGCAACACAATATATAAAAGGAAATGGTATTCAACTGATCTTGCGACTTACTGTGTCCAACATCTCAATGAACTTGGAGAAGTAGTAAAGCCAGCATGTTGCTGCCATCTAGAGGAGACAGTAAAGAATATTTTAGCATTGGTTCAAAAAGAAACATCCAGATTTTATAACTAAATGTAAATCAGATGTTGCAATTCCATCTGGAAAGAAGTGGCTTACCCTCATGCCCTGTGGTGAGTCAGAGTAGTCGACTGGGTCGCAGTGAAAGGTGTATCCCGTACCCCATCCTGACATCACAAACTGAAGAGAACAGAGCAATGTGTGGTTACTCACAAGTAGCTGGCTGTGAAAATGTTCATAATAACTGTAGTAACAGGGTAGTATTTCACAATACAATTAATCATTCTGATGAGGGAAAAAAAAAAAAAAAAAAAAAAAAAAAAAAAATCATAAATACAGTTGAGATAATGATTACATTGGAAAAGCAGTACATTGATAATCAAGTATGTCTCGACAAAGTCCTGTTGAAGTTACACAGAATACAATACATGTAAAGAACACACCTGCAGATCTGGTTTACCCTCACATAGTCAAGTCCATGAATGAGATTATTGCACAAGCCTGCCAACAGTATGTGTCACGACTGTTCTCAACAATAAGCCCGACTGTGAAAGACTCCACTATGAGCCTGCGGTATGCCTGATTGTTTAAGATCTTCCATTAAAAAGAATGATTCAGTGGCAGAAACTTCATGTCAGCTAAACGGAGAGAATGATGACTCACCTCGTAGCACATGTAGAGCGAGAGAGCCACCACGCTGAAGTTGTAGACTATGAGAACTCCTTTGAGGTCGAAGGCTTTGCGGTTCTCCATTATCCGAGGCCCCAGCGACGTGACGAAGTAGATGTACGCTGTGATGACGAGTGATTGGGGGAGAGGAGACGACATGAGGAACCACGTCTCCGTCCGTCGGTCTGTTAACAGAAGAATTGACAGAAAAATGGACCACGTTAAAAACGGATTCATGTACAGAAACAAACTCAAAAGTGTTGATGTAGGATTTTAAAATTACAAACATAACATGGAGTCACATTGAATGCTTAAAAATGTACCTGCATTTTGGATGAACTCATCATAAATGAGCGCAGCCGAGGACTTTATATTATCGAATTCCATTTTTCAGACAAGATCCTTGTGAATTACCTACAACAGCAAAAGTCAAAGGTTAGGAAGTCAGTTTGGACCCATCAGTGATATTTGTACGAAGGTCTTTGTTTACTGAAACGGTCAGACATACTCAAAAGCTGCAAAATGCACAGAATGGGGGGAAAAATGCTGCATTCAAAGTGAGGAACTATCAAGGTTACTAATGGCTAGTAGTTCCTCCACTTTCCTTATGAACTCTCAACAGGAAGTAATCCTCTCTCCGCCGAAACCAACAGCACCAATTCCTACACATGCAACCGGTTTTTTACCATGGAATCTTAACATCTGATTAAGATCTGAACTGTGTTGAACTCTGTAGTAAGTGACAGAAGAAAAAATGTGGAGTTGTATTTACAGTACAGTTTCCCATGGCTGAAAGACTGCACTGTATAGGAGAAGGAAAAAAAAAAAAAAAAAAGAAAAAAAAAAAAAAAAGGCCACTCAGCCATTCTTCGCTGAACATCTGAGCATCTGTGGCAGACAAAGCCAAGAGTGTATGGACAGTACAATGAGTAGCAGTCTCTATTCTCAAAGAACGAACAGTGGGACTATAATTTATTCAAGAAACATGCATTCATGGCTAATGTATATAAAATACTTATGGTATAGTGCATGTTTTTAAGGCCTCGTGTGTCATAACAAACCTGCGCTGCCTTGACTCATGCTTGACATCTTTCATGATGATGCACACGAATTAAACTTTAAGGCCTTAAAAGGTTTCTCGATTGGAAATGCTTCACAAGTGTTAGCAGCACAACATTATTTGGCTATGATGTGAATCTTAAAAAGAAAACTACACAATGGGACAAGAAAAGTGTATAAAACAGCTCCAATGCAGTTTATAATTATTATGATGCAACTGGGCAATTTTTTAAATTTGAGGTAAATGGGATGAATTGGACCAGAGAGGTCCTGGCATCAGCGCTTGCAGCCATTAATCATGAACCCAACAGTAATGGCTCTCGAGTTAAAAATAAAATTTTTTAAAAAAAGTATAAAAAGCAACCAATCTGTAACCGTTTGTGGACTTAGGGTGGCATCTGGCAGTGTTAACAGGGTCGCTATACTGGCACCATCGAGGGATACTGGCTCCCAACAACTGGCTTGACTGGTTTATGAAACGTACCAACAGTATGGGAAATATGACACATAACACTTCCCTTCTCAGGGTCTTCACACTGACAAACCAAAAAACATTTTATCTAAGTATACCGATTAGATTATTTTTATTTCTAGAAAAGCATCATCTGTGAGTAAATGTAAATTAATTAAATGCATCATCCCCTATAGTCTGTGTCTAAGTGTACATAAGACATAACCCTACATGACTGGTTTTCAAGGTGTGTCTACCTGAATGCAACGGGAACTTGAACAGGGTATGGTAAGTCATTGCTGGAAAAAAAAAAAGAAAAAAAAAGGAGGCATGGCTGTCTGGAAGTTTCTCTACACTAATGAAGACATGTCAACCGTTGACACACTTATGAACCTGATTTAAAGGCTGCTGCTGCTCCCATGGCACACCTCATTTAGGGTACCTTTAATGTCTGCAACTCAAACACTTTTTACTAAAGATTAAACCCACATCTGAGTGAAATATAGTCCCACAGCATCTCAATCTGGTCACATCCAAAAAATCATGAAAGTTAGACTAATTAATGTGTTGAATATATATAGCTGGTTAAACATATTTTATATTAAAACCAGCCATATACCTCCTCACAAAATACACAACATTTAAGTTAATTATATTGTGTGGAAGCAATTAAAAGTTTAGGGTCATGTTAAAAGACACTAATACAGTTAGTCGGTGCCCCATTTAAAAAGGGCATACAAATGAAGATTTTATTTATTTTTAGCCGATAATACATTTTATTTATATAGCGCTTTTCTAAAAACTCAGAGACACTTTACATAGATAAAAGATCATTACACAAGTACATCATAAAAAAAAGATATAAAACACCCAATATTAATTACACATTAAAAGTAGTTCTTAAAAAGCTGAGTTTTGATTAGTGAATATCAGATACATTTCCACACCAGTGTCGCTTTAATGCTCAACAAGTTGCTGAGTTGATGAGATCCAGGTGATGAAAAACAGGTCGGACAACTACCATCCGACTCACAATGACAGGAAATGCTTCAGTAATCACGGGCACGCTTTCCCTCGACACACATACAGGTGTTGTTGTAGATTTTAATTGGATAACCTTCAGGTAGGATAGTTTTGGTTTAGTTTTACAGCTTCACTCAGATTCAGTTAAAGAAAAAGTCAAATTACAAACCTTTAACAGCCGCTGCCACTCGATGGAAATCCTTTTGTTCTGTCAAATAAATCTGTATCCGAACTCTCCCAGCTAACCTGCAGCTACCTTGCTGCCAAACAGGTGTGCCTGCTGCTCTGCTCACGCGCTGACACAGCGCGCTCTCCTTGCTTCTTATGGGAGTCCCCGGGGGGCGTGGTCTTCCTCTTCCTCGCTCACTGATTGGGCGATTCATGATCCTACTATATACCATCAGTTCCCCAAAAATACCATCCATTCCTCTGTGATGCCTCATCGAGAGTTGGGTCAAGATTTTGTAATAGTACAGGATATCTTCTTATGAAGAAATTAATAATTGGTTTCACTCCAAAAATATATTTTTTTTAGTCCAACTGTTTATAAGTATTCTGGGGTATCGTTCCTATGCAGAGGGTAGTTTAGTTTATTTATTGACTACACTGAGGGTGTTATATATTTTAATAATTTATTTATTTATTGTGTTGAGTTGAATGTGCTACTTATTTTGTAGTGTAATTACCTTGTGGCTTTTCTACCTTTTTTCTTTTCTTAAAACTGACCTGGTGTAAACTGCTCAGAATTCCAATGTACTTATTATAGGTGCAAATGGCAAATCAAACTCTTGAATCTTGAATCTTGAATAATATTTGGCTAATTATACATACATACAATTAAATAGAAAACCAAACTTCACCTTATTTCTATCAGATACAACCTCTGCTATAATTATCTAGTCAAGCCGAAAAATAGAAAAGCAACAAAAAAAAAACCAAATAATAGCTGAAACCTTTAAAATTATCGACTAATTTTACTCATCTGTGCCCTTCATTTATTTACTTTTTCATCCTCTTGTGTATTTTGTTTTTATTGAACGTAAAAAGCTTCTTGCACAATCCCTTAAACGAATATTCCTTTAAATTGTATTTATTTTTTTAAACAGAGTTTATTTCTGAATTTTATTAATACAACTCTGACAATCCACTGCACAAACATGTTTGGACTGATAGATGTCCCACCCACCTCCCACCCATGACAATACCCAGAGGGCACTCAAAAAAAACAAATGTACAAAATAAATATAAATTAATAAATAAATACACACAAATGTACAAATAAAATAAAATAGTCATAGAAAAAAAAAATACAAAATAAAAATAAATAAAGAAAATTAGTATTTTTTGTTTAAGTCATCAATGAATTCCCTGGCATTTTGTCTCATCTTTTTGTTATTTTAACTTGTTTATATGTTATTGTTGTTTATATTCGACTCATTAATAAAGTTTGGGGAAAAAAATGGAAAATGTAACTGTAAAATGAGCTTTATAGTTAGTGCTGTTTTTTTTCCACAACCTCCATACTCAACTTTATTTATATAGCACCTTACTTACAATCATGCAGCCTAAAGTGCTTCACAGAGCAAGATTAAAACAGCACAGACAAAAAAAGAAGAATGTTTTAGACAATAAAATGTATAATTATTAGGGCTGTCAATTGATTAAAAATATTTAATTGCAATTAATCGCATGATTGTCCATAGTTAATTGAAATTATTGCAAATTAATCACACATTTTTTATCAGTTCAAAATGTACCTTAAAGGGAGATTTCTCAAGTATTTAATACTCTTATCAACATGGGAGTGGGCAAATGTGTGGCTTTATGCAAATGTATGTATATATGTATTATTCAAAATCAATTAACAACACAAAACAATGACAAATATTGTCCAGAAACCCTCACAGGTGCATTTAGCATAAAAAATATGCTCAAATCATAACATGGCAAACTCAAGCCCAACAGCTAACAGCAGCTGTCAGTGTGTATGTAAAAGGGAGACTTGTGGGTACCCATAGAACCCAGTTTCATTTGCATATAACAAATTTGCATTAACTTTGACAGCCCTAATAAATAGATTTAAAAAAAAAAAAAAATACTAGAATAAATAGGCACAAGAGATAGAAATAGTATGAAAACCAATGATTAAGACTTAAAAACTAAGGCAAAAAAGCCTGGCTAAAACAATATCTTTAAGGTGTCTTAAAACGTCCATAGAAGTGGAGTAAGAACCATAGTAAGTTTACAGAAGTAAGAGAAAGAAATAAAGTAGCATTCTCATTGCTTTTATTATAAGACATACACATTAAAAACTGTACAATTCAAGACACTTCAGGTAATTTGGGAAAAAGAGAGCTAACTGGCACATTGTATGATGATAGAGACAGAAACAGTATCCTGGATATAAATACTGTTTTCATATTCAAAATAACTGGATTGATATGCAAGAAATAATAGTAGATTTCAAAGAGATGATGTTGATCACTGTGTTGTGTTCTTGTTATTTTTTTTGTGGGGGTCACTATTCAGCCTCATTTTGGTTCCAGGTGTCCACATGATAACCAAGGAAATATGTAAAACTATGAGGAGTGTGGGACAGAGAGAGAGAGAGAGGGAGAGAGAGAGAGAGAGAAAGAGAGAGAGAGGTTTCACCATCACTACTCTATAACCAAGGAAATATGTAAACCTATGAGGAGTGTGGGACACACACACACACACACACAGAGAGAGAGAGAGAGAGAGACAGAGACAGAGACAGAGACAGAGACAGAGAGAGAGAGAGAGACAGAGACAGAGAGAGAGAGAGACAGAGAGAGAGAGAGAGAGAGAGAGAGAGAGAGAGAGAGAGAGAGAGAGAGAGAGAGAGAGGTTTCACCATCACTACTTGCTGCTAGTTTCAGCTAGGGCTGACAGAAGAACTAGTAAACAAATGTACATTTTGCCAGGAGTGACAACAAGATAATGGGTGTTTCTGAATGCCTGGCTACTCCCATGTCAGGATGATTTGCAGCCTCTTCTTAACTCAGCTGCAGAAACACACAAACTGAAAGACTGTCACCACACCTGTTTGAAAAGCTTCCAAATCTCTCCCTCTCTGAGCTCTATTATGTGCATATACATACATATTACAAAATGTCTCAACCTAATGTAGTGTCAGCACCATAACAGGTGTGAGTGCTGTGAAATGACAGTATGCTACTCATATCAAAACCTCCAAATCTTTAAAACAATCAACATCATTTTGCATTGCACCAACAATGACAGATATCTCCCATGACTACAATGCATTATTGAAAATACAAAATTGGTTTGGAACAGGTTAAGAGGACTTTAGCAACACAAAGCTTGCTATGCATACCAAGGACCATTTTGGCTTTACATTCAAATAAAAAAAAAAAATCTATATCAAAATGTACAAAAACAAACATTATTCATAACATTGTGCAAATTTATAGTTGTACAATTATTTACAGATTTCATTTTAAGGCCTTCATCTTTGTCTGCAATGATGAAACAGGAGACATTTCCCTAAACCCATAAAAGTCTTCACAGGTGTCCCTGAAAGTTAATCATCATCTGCATGGTCAGACACATATGTATGTCCAGTTTGTCCACACATGCAAAACAGCAGATATTAATCTTCATCACTGCTCCATGCATCCTGAAAGGCAGGGTTCACTGAGGACTGGTCAGCAGCAGCAGCGGCCTGTAAGAACATTCAACATCATGTCTAAATTAGGATCTACTGGTCCTAAAATAAATCCACTACAAACAAACATAATACATATAACACACATCATAATGGGTATGACAACTAATGCTAATTTGATGAATGTACCAACTAGTTAAAATGGAAAAACACAGGTTTGTAATTCGATGACTAGAATGTAGAAACACCATGACAGAGCTGTGTTTGTCTGCGTATCGGTATGTGCTGGGCAACATTGAGGTGTCATGATCTAAATTCCTAAGATGATGGACTGCTTACCTGATCTCATTTCTGTCATGAAGACAAAACCTACAGGGCAAAACAAATATGTCTTTTGCACATCTTGTTATTAGTACCTGATTTGCACTTTTTGACTCTTCTTCCACATCTGAGGCACGAAGGACAGGAACCCACGCCAGGATATTACAGTCTTTACCTCCACTGTACAGCTCCTACATGTAACGAAGAACAAGGACACCTCAGTTCTGACACACTGGTTTGCACACTGTTACGGGAAATAAAAGAAGAGCAGCTGTTGCAGCATGACCTTCACCAGCGCCGGGGGTCGGGGGGACACCAGCGTTAACAAGCATGATTGGGATCGAGAGTAAAATAATTCATAAGCTCAAAAGTGGCCATGCACCAGAAGTAAACTCTCATTGTGATTGCATCAGACAAGAGGCATCCGAAAGAAGTAAAAACAAACTTTCACAACATCTCCTCTCCAGAGTGACGAGCTGCTAAACTTCATTCCCATGTTACACATACACCGGATGTTGACATTGGCAAATAATGAGGGCGTTGGTTGGACATCCCTCAACATTTATGATGATTATGAAACTAAATGTAACTAGCAATTAATAACATTACTAATTACACTTAAGTAGAAATAGAAATGCAAATCACCGCCATATTAGGTTATTATTAAAGAAGGACATTTGAGTAGGAATAAAGAACTGAACAAGCATATATACTAGGGCTGACAAAGTTAACATGACGATGCCTTAATGCAAATTTGTTTTTAGCACCATTAATTTCTTTAACGCAGGTATCATATGAAACTAGAAAAACCTAAGGAATCCATTGGTACCAATCATGTCATACTAGCTTGTCGCGAAGGTGACTAAATAACTAAACTAACTAAAATTTTGGCGAGGAAAAACTGTCATAGCCATTTTCAAAGAGGTCTCTTGACCTCTGACCTCAAGATATGTAAATGAAATTGGGTTTTATGGGTACCCCCGAATCTCCCCTTTACAGACATGCCCACTTTATGATAATCACATGCAGTTTGGGGCAAGTCAGCACACTGACACTGACGATTTTAGCATATTTCTTTATGCTAGATATTTGTCATTGTTTTGTGTTGTTAATTGATTTCAAATAATAAATATATACATATAGTTGCATAAAGCAAGCATATTTGCCCAGTCCCATGTTGATAAGAGTATTAAATACTTGACAAATCTCCCATTAAAGTACATTTTGAACAGATACATTTGCAATTAATCTTTATTATATATTATATATATTTTAATTGATTGACAGCCCTAATATAGACCTTTTCAAACTTGACAACGTAAACACTCTAAATGGGCTCTTTTGTACTTCCTGTTGCGATGTTTGTTAATGCAGTAGCTGACAGGAAGTAAACTTGGACCAAAGCTGTTGCCCTAGCAACAGAATGGCAATGAAAAGGTCTATCGTTAAACTTATAAACTTTTTAACAGCTTTACGTTGTCAGTCTGGTTTATACTGTAAGAAGAATGATATGATAAAGATGCATACAGCAGGGATTTACAGATGTATTGGGAGACTCCTGATTTCACCCAACAGCTTTAATGAAAACAAATATTGGTTTTAGTCAGATAATACTGTTATGTCAATATCTGGCCAATTATGGACTTGGCATATTTGTGTGTCCATTGTAAAATCAGCAACAGAATAAAACTAATACGGTCTTTAAACGGTGTTTTCCACTGCTGTTTAGTGAGTACTTCATAAAAGTCTGTATACTGAGATTTGAATAATCAAATATGTGCATGAAAATAGTGCATATCTCAAATCAGCCTAAAATAAATAAAAATAGTGAGCTCTATGCTGTGTTTTGGTAAAGATGTGCCAGATGCAGATGTATGTGTGCATATACTGTATATATATGTGTATGGATATGCAGTACTATTGATTGACTGTACTGCTTCTGTTGCCTGTAAATGTATTTATCTTATCATTTCTATGTTTAACTTCACATTTTGCCCTGTGTGTTTGTATATCTGTTATGTTGCCATTTTGCAATAATAAGTAAAAAAACAAAAAAAACACTGGGATATTAAACAACAAAAATACCCTTAATAATATCGGTTACTCTATATTACACAAGTTTATGTCCCTGTTCTACCGGCTTTCTGACAACCTCATCCTTCATTCCTCAAAAGGAAACAAGCAGGGTATTGTATTGTGTGTACAGATAAGGGTGAAACTAAACTCACACCTATATTTGACTCTGATAAAGGAGGCGGCATCACTTTTGTGCAATGTACCACTCATCACGGGACTTCTGATAATAACAGTCGACGTTTAGGCTGAGAGCACGAACTTGGGTCACACAAAAGGGACGCCAGTATTTGCATTTATAGTTGCTCAGTATAACTCTGGGAATGTTGACTTAACCGTGTTATCTGTCCAGGGGAAGTGGCTCATTCGACATTGTCATGGTGATTGCAAATTTCTAATAGCTTTTACTACAGTGACAACACCACACCGGCTGAAGAGATAAAAAAAAAAAAAAAAAGAGAAAGAGAAAAACTGAGCTGAATTCTCTAAGCGCACCAGCTAGACCTGACTGGCAGAGCAAACAGACAAATGGAAACACAAACAAAGGCAGCCCTGCAGACATAGATGGGTATATTGGCCTGATGCAAGGAATAGTCACCACCTGGGGGCTTCGGTGTGTCTCACCTGATAGTCTGGGTGGAACTCGCAGCAGTCGACGTTGTTGTAGTGACCCCTGAGCATCGTGACCAGCTCTCCCGTGTGGAGGGCGTACACGGCTACGGAGCTGCCACACGGCACAAACACAAACTCTGGGCTGCAGCCACGTGACACTGTGAACTGTAGCCTTTTACGGCTCTCGTTGGAGACCTTCCCGTAATTTACCTGAGGGACAAACAACGAAGGCACACAAGGTTCAGATCATGTGTGTGTGTGTGTGTCTAAATATAAACTGCTTTTTACACTCAACAATTTGAAATGTTTTCCTGGATGAATATGAAGATTTTACCTATTTGAAACAGACATTATACTGACTCTTTTTGTGACATCAATAGATGGAGCCATTTAGTGCACAACACCAAAACAACAACTTGTTATCCCCAAAGGTGTCACAAAAGAAATCTAGGGTACCTACAAGTTTCCTCCAATTTTATTGAATGCTTTTTATAACTGAGAATAAGACAGATTTCTAATGTAGAAAAAAATGCAAAATGAAAGCAACAGTAGAACTACTGGAATATTTTCTAGCAGGCAACTCCATGTGGAGTTTTCTGGTTTACTTTCAGTATCACCCACCGACACGCAATGTGTATCCTTGAGGTCTAACAAATTGAGTGTGATTCCTTCCTCGTAAAACATTTGCAAAGACAATTTTTTTTATAGTATTTTAAACCCTGTATTGTTTACATCCATGTTTTCAAGCTTGCAGTCTTCTTCTACGCTGCCTTTGTTGGCACATTGCTGGTTTGCATACTGTTTTTTGTTAGGATGTTATACAGGTCAAAATTCCCATTTTATATTGCTGTGAAAACATCTTCAAACAACTGGATTTAATCAAGTTTCCCGCCAAAAACTACATTTTGCAAGATTACATTTGAACACATCATGATAACATTAAGGCTGTTGTGGCTCTTCTGTGTGGAGTTTGCATGTTCTCCCTGTGTTAGCGTGGGTTTTCTCCGGGTTCTCCGGCTTCCTCCCACAGTCCGAAGACATGCAGGTTAGGTTCGTTGTTGACTCTAAATTGCCCATAGGTGTGAATGTGAGCGTGAATAATTGTCTGTCTCTATGCGTCAGCCCTGTGATAGACTGTATGTACCCCGCCTTCGCCCAATGTCAGCTGGGATCGGCTCCAGCCCCTCTTAGCAGCCGGTAGGCAGCACAGTCCTGCACGGAGCTAACAGCTAAAGTTAACTAGCTCTCGTCCTGCCAATTTCAACACGGATTTGTTGTTTACAAAGTAGCATTATCAGGGAAAAAATAGGGTGCGTCCCCTAGACGTGTCAATAGTGAGTTTACTGCATCCCAAACACATTTGATGTTACGTTTTCAGAATTCTGGCATTGTCTTGGAACCAAAGTATCATCCCTAATCTATACTGTAGATCAATGAAATAGTGAGAAACCAATGGTAGGACTGTGTATCACGTCACGTGTGTGCACACATGCATGTGCATCCTCGGGCACATTCATTGAGAAAAACAAAACGGGGACCCACTCATAGAAAAACAGCTCCATAGCACTAATGGAGGTCAAAAACTCCACAGGATGCCTTTCATTTTTCACCAGAAGAACAGCACAGCAAGAAACCATAATTTTAAGGCTTCTGAAACTGAAACTTTTCAGGGTACTCAAGGTAACAATTTAAGGCCTTCAATTTAGAAAAAACATAATTTCGGACCTTGTAAGACTTTTCCAGGACTTGCAGAAACCCTGAAATCAAGACAGACAGGAACAAACAGACAACCTACTTCACCCTGACGGTGTAGAGTTACTAGACTTCATTCATGCCCCTGAAAACAGGTTTAAATTGTGTAATGCATTCCTTTTACACCCCCTAATGTGCACCAGACATTCAGCTATAATCCAACTCTGATCTTCCCAGAAGAGAAGGTCATACCCTATAGTCACTAGTTGTCTTGGGCTACAGCCTGAAGATGGAAAAATGTCAACCATGGCAACCACAACATGAAGCAGCAGAGCAGAAAATTAGAGCAGGAGACCGAGTGAGCATAAATATATAGCTTCCCTTAGCTTTAGGGTAAGGTTATGTTTCTGTGGGGTTGGATTGGATGTACAAATTTTACAATATTTTATGTAGACCCAAGGCTATGAAGCTAAGTTTCTTAAAAGATCCTGTTGGCTCAGTCTAGGCTAAAAATGTCCATTCATGCTATTTGTCAACCTCTCTCTGCTCTGGTTTCCTGTCACTTCTTTTCTATAATTATGACCAAAACTTAAATATCTGTCCTGAAGAGCCTGTAGGAGCTGTGGCGTAAACAAGGCTGTCCGATTTGGTCAACAGTGGCAGATTGTTGGTTAGCGGTTGGTGATTGTTTCACTTGTTTAAATGCTAATGCCACCAGAGAATATTAAACATTTAGAAAAGAAAGTACAACCATTAATAATAATTCCCCTTTGCCCTTGAAAAGTTGAATAAAAGCGATCATACACCCTCCTAATTTTAAACCAAATTCAAGACATTTTTTGGTCAAAAAATTGAGAAACACCTCAATTTGCAGCTAATTTTGACAATATTCTACAGAAATTGCAATTACGCTTTCATGTTTGCCGCAGTACAGACAAGAAACAGTAACATCATTTAGCCATCACCGTATGGCTGTGTATCAGATTTCAGGAAGTGGGTGATGTGATTTTCTGTCCTAGTTAGAACTTGTGCAGCAGCATTCTGTATTATCTGCAGCGACTTCACACGCCCAGCATACATAAATCTGATATATGCCAAACATGAACATATACGTATAGTGTGTGGAAGTAGCGACAAGCAGCAAGTGAGCCACCTCACTTTCTTCTCATCTCTGCTGAGAGTTGCACATGCGCGGTACCGATCGGGCTGCAGGATGTGCGGATACATAAATCAACGTTTTCTCATGTTTAGTAGCTTTTCAAAACATCTGGCTATTGACAGTGACAAGTAGAGAAGTGCTCTACTGACAATATGTCTCTGTCTCTGTCAGAAAACCGGTAGTTTAACCCTGCCTGAACTGGCAAGTGCTTGTTTATTTTACTGCCATCTCCAAACACGAAACCAAAGTGTTTAATTTGCAATTTTATGTTTAAAATTGATCATTACCAAAAGCAAAAAAAAGGCTGCTGAAAATGTCTGGCCCAATTGAATTTGTAAGTGAATAGCGCTGCTTTACAGTCTCTAGGTAGAGGAGAAGGCATCACAGTTAATCAGCTAATCTGATAGTAATGAAAGTGTACTGTAGATTCCACTACTACAAGTATGATGTTTACACCAATAGTCATCGTTTGTTTCTGGCTTTTTAGAGAGACACAGAGAGTGGCCACAATTTCCAATAAAATAAGTTATTGTTCCCTCTGATACGTAGGTTGCAAGAAATTCATAGCTTGATGTCCTCAATTTAACAGATCAAACTAATATTGATCAGTATTTTGGTATTAAAATTACAATCAAATGACTCACAAAAATAAATGTGTCATAGCACCAACATCTCCAGCTTTATGGAGCTTTTTGCCTCATATTGCTCATTGTTCTGGTTTTGCATCCTGCATGTTGACTGTAAGGTTAGATCTGAGCTCAAAAATCTAATCTAAACTAAACTCCCTATCTATCCATCACATGTTACCATAACAACCTGTAAACCAGTGATATGGTGATAGCTCTGTGACATGTTTCTGCTCCCGATTGATCAAATCTCAGTCAATGCAGCTTTCAGTTAATGATGGTATCACAATAAACAGAAATATGGAGTTGCATGTCCTCTGCATAATTGGTGATTTATTTTATATTTCTAAAGAACATCAACCCGAGGACTGGGGATGAAAATGTGCTTTTAGCTATATCTCTGTATAATGCATCAGATTTTCAAGTATTGAAGTATTGGATTTTTTATACGTGGTATAAAGTTTAATAAACTTGTAAATAAATAATAATTAAAAAACAAAACAAATGATAGCACAAACTGCACTAAAACAGGACCAAAGATAGTCTTGTGAAACTCCACATGTAATATTGTCTTTGTCGAAGTTTTAAACTGAGTGATAAACCAGTGATAAGTGGTGCTATCAAAATATATATAGGAATCAAAAGGAGCACTGAGGTCCAGGATAGACAGCTGGACTCAACCTGTATTTCAGAAACCGCTGGTGACCACAACGAGAGCAGTTCCTGCAGATTCTGAAACCAGACTGTACGGTATCAAGCAGGACATTTGGGGTATTTATTTAACTCATTATTCACGCTTCTTTCAAAGATCTAGTTTGGCAAAGGCAAATGAAATGGGTCTGCAACTGCTGCATCTGCATAATCCAAAGGGTTAATTCAGTAAGCATTTACTCCCTCTCTCTCTCACACACACACACACACACACACACACACACACACACACACACACACACACACACACACACACACACACACACACACACACACACACACACACACACACACACAGAGACCTTACCATTGTGTTTTCCCCAGTAGCACTATTCCAGAGTCGCATTCGGTCATCAGTTCCAGTGGTGAGGAGGTAGAGGCCATCTCCAGTAAAGCACAGGCCATTCACTCTGCCATTATGAGCTGTGTTCACTGGTTAGACACAGGGAAAACATGGTAACATGCATTTGTCATCTCTGTCCTCCTCCAGCTTTATCAAGAACCAACAGTGCATAATGCATACTTATTCTACATTAATAATTTAATGGCATGCTTTTGGTGTAATTGTTGTTAAAATCCCTTGTCTACCATTATCACACAGAATCGCTTAGATATACTGATTTAATTGCAACCTGGTTTCGTCTTGACATTGACCTCATTGGTTCAAACACAAACAGGGCCTCAGGCAAGAAACAGATTCTATAAGAATGTTAACCTTTCCTCCACAGAGAGACCGACTCAGTTGTTTTAAACCGGAACAACCTGAAAGTTATTAGAAATCACAGCTAAGAGGAAACTGTTGCTTTTAAACTGACTTAATTACCAGCAGCTTTTAAAGGTATCATTAGAAGCATCAGTTGCCAGGAAGGTTAAATCTGTGACTGTAGATCAATGTGTGCCCCCATAGCCCTCTCAGATAGTAAGTCTGTGCAGCACTACTTTAAGGTATGTGCCATATTGTGGGGTTGCTGAAAAGAACATTTTGGACTGTGATTGGCAGATTGATATGGTTGAGGGAGGGGAAATTTATGACAGGACAATGCACCGCATCAGCAAGCAAAAAACCAAAATCTTTTCACCACAAATTAGGCTGTCAGACAAGAATTTCTGTCCCGATGGCCTTAAACGCCTCTTATTTTTCTTCTCTAAATAGCTGAAACATCTGCCAAGAGCCCTGCCTACTGCATGAATGAGGAAAAAGACAGCGGAAAGGAAAAACAATGGGAGAGGTGACCGTACCTGCTTCAGCGGAGGCTTTTGATTTGTCTGCATTGTGCTGATCCAGAGTGAAGAGACAACCAGCAGCCCGACGCACATCCCAGACTTTCACTTTGCTGTCTGCACTTGGAAGGAAAATGAGGGAATTATTTTTGCTTTCATGGTTAATTAATGAAGTCTCACAAACAAGTTTGATCGTCCCACTAAGTCCAATACAGGGCTTTATATGGACAATACATGCTCAAACTGATGAGCTTCATATATACAACAGTGTGTGTAGGCCAGTGTTTGTTTTTAAAAGGTCAGTTTTCTGTTGGGAATTAACATGCTGCTCCATAATAGAATATCATACACTTCTCTGTGTGCCTCTCTGTGCCAGTTGTTTTCAAAATCACTTACAGTCCACAGGGACAGCAGCACACTGGTCCCAGTAGGTTAATTAGCAGGTCTAATGTAGCATAAAACAGGTGGGGACTGTATCTACCATATGTCATACTGACAGGGCTACTAGAGTTCCACAGTGCCTATCTGCTAGCAATGTGGTGGCACTATACTTGACTCAGGGTTGCAATGTGGCCAGATGGGCTGGAACTGAGATGACAAGAGCTGCTGGGACACGGCAGCATGGTGGGGACAGTCCCGTACCTGACATTATTCCTTAATGTGGCTCCGAGGGTAAACTAGGTCAGGCTGAAACTCCGTAGAAAGACTGACAGTTAACTGTGCCTACCTGGCAGTGGCTAAGATGTGCTCGTATCTGGGCGACCACCGCACAGACAGGATCTCTGCTCTGTGACCTGGAGGGGGAAAGAATGTTATTGTTTTTGTGTGTGAGGGGAGAAAAACAGCAGGTAAAGTAAGTGTGTGTATTTATGGTCTAGTAGTTCACGAACCTTGAAGAACATGAATCCGTGAACCAGACTTCAGGTCACACAGCTGGATTTTAGGGTCTTTGGTGCCAACTGAAAACACAGAGACAAAAAGACAGTTTTTGGGGGGTGGATTCAAAAGGCTGCCATTATTGTTTTATTTTGTTTAAAACAATGAAATAAAGGAATTACACGGACAGCTTAAAATCTAAAAATGCCATTCAATCGTAGTTTCAATATCCTACTTATCAATATCATCAAAGTTTACAGCTTGTGATAAATGTGTGAGTACAATCTGCTACAATGTGTGTAGCAGGGAGAGGTGCTTCACAAACCGGGAGTCCCAGGTACTCATAGATAAGGTGTGGCTAATATGACAACTCATTGATACGGACGTCTGATAAACATAAGCTAACACGCCCATCTATAAGTAGGAGGAGAGAAAGGTAAAATTGAACAGAACAAAGAAGATGATTGGGGTGCCATTAAAATCCAAATAGCAAAAAATACGCAGAATTAATGAACTGCTGGTGCTTTTTAACAGATTCCCTTTAAATGTCTTCTTAGATTAAATGAAAGTCTTCAGAGATGTTTGCAACTTGTTTGACAAGCATCTGCCCCCCCTCCTCCCACCCAAAAAAAAAAACAGACACTGTGACTGTCTCTGCTTTAGAAACAGGCGTGTCAAAGAAACTGTGTGCAGTACTGTCAGCAGGCATGAGAAACCTGTTGGTCCTGCTGAGTGGCGTGAGTGGCACCTAGATTCTTACAATTTTTCTCCCCAGAAATCTGCCTTTGAACCTAGAGTCCATGTGTAAACAGCTTCTGTGTCCCCTTGTGTCCCCTCCACGTACATGTCACTTTATAACCTGGGGGGTGAAAACTGGAGCACAAGGTCAGGGCAGTGTGTGTGGCGTGCTGCCGGGGAAGCATGCAGTACATTGCTTGGAGGAACAAACTGATGACAGACTAGATAACTAATGACATTGTTGTCTTAAAGGAACAGTGTGTAGGATCTGGTGGTATCTATTGTTGAGGTTGCAGATTGCAACCAATTGAAACCTCTCCCGTGTGCCAAGTGTGTAGGAGAACTACTGTGGCCAGAGCAAAAACGCAAATGGCCCCATCTAGAGCTAGTGGTTGTAAGAGTAGCGTAGGTGTGTGTGTGTACGTGGAAGTGAGTTATGAAGCAAGAGAGAAAGAGCGGCGGCGATGGCAGCAAGTAACGTTATCGACTTCAGCCCAAGCAGGAAAAGTTAACAGTGTTTGGTTTGTCCATTCTGTGCTACTGTAGAAACATGGCAGTGCAACATGGCGGACTCCGTGAAGAGGACCCACTTACTATGGAGATATAAACGACTCATTATAAGGTAACAAAAACACAACAATTCTTATTTTCAGGTGATTATACACAAAAGAAAACATACTTATTAAAATGATATTCCATTTCTGCCAATAGATCCACCTAATTGTTACACACTGGTCCTTTAAGTTCAATGCTTTTTAGCATGCAATGATAGAAATGCCAACAGGTACTCCTGCTGGTTTGTTCTTCGCCATTGAGATCAGCAAAAACTGTTTGTCTCACACACCTGCGATTAGACTGTGTTTCCTGGCGATGGGGGACAGGTGGTGGCTGTAGACATTTTCCTCAAACTCAAAGACTTCAGCAGGCTGAAGAATAACAAAATGAGAGAAAGTGAGGGACAAGGACAGAGAGAGAGGGTCAGCTTTCTCTGTGTTTAGTGCTATGTACACTCGTATATGTATGCTGAATGAAAATCTTAATTTTATGATAAAATATACAGCCATGACCTTAAATAAAGTAAGTGTAGTATAAATTCACCACAGTAAAGGGAATGACTTAGGTAAAAAATAAAGGATAGTAGGGATACCACGGCTAAGAAGGCAGCTCATCCGAGCAGCAGTGGCGGTTACAATGCAAATTCTTCAGCAAATATAAAAAGCCTCTCTGTGCCCCATCTGTCAGTGTGTGCCAGCACCGACCAATCGGCACACACACACAGAGGAGGCTCTGTTTGCATAAAAATACCACACATACACATGGACTCTGTGCACACCGATGCAAAGCACACACTAATGTGCAAATACACAACCACAATAAATAATTTAATAGGTGTGAGTGTGTGTGTTTCTGTGGCACACAGAGAGGCAGAAACGCACATGGTAAAACAAATGAAAGGTCGGTGGTTCTTTTCTGTCCCTTCCCTGACCTTTTGAGGTAAGCGTGGTGCCAGTGTAACTCTAGCACAGCTCAGGGCCTGCCATATGGGACTGCGTGGCATAGAAAGGTAGAAAGCATGAAGCAGAAAATAAGAAAGAGACGGGAAGAGATAGTGAAAAGAGCAGAAAGAGAGAAAGGGTGGAGCTATAAGAAAACAAATGTTAGCTAGTTATGTAATAATGAACCCAACTCGAATATACACACAGTCACCTGTTTATTGGGGACATCCACAAAGGTTTATATGTTAATTCAGCTCTATTGTAACTAAGTTTATACAGCAAATATTGAAAGGTGTTTCTAATTTACATACTGCACACGGGGAAACTAATTGTACAGTTGTACCATAATAACTCAATGTATTTCACATTTAACAATGGAGTAACTTAGTCTGTGGGTCCTTACCTTCAGTGTCTCAGTGTCCCAGACTTTCATGGACTTGTCAAAGGAACTGGAGACAAACATGCCCGTGTCATAAGGATACCACTGGACTGTCTCTACGCTGAATTTGTGGACATACCGACTCGACCTAAATTGAAAAACAAAATCATAAAATGTGACCAGATTAATACAAAACTTCATAGACACAGATTCTTGCTTAAGCTCTTTAGTGATCTGCACACCACAATTATGTTCAAAACACAAAAATACAATAGTGTACCAGCACATGAAAGTAGTGTAAATCAATCTGCCCTGTGCAGACAATAAAACTATTTTCACATTGCAAATGTAGCCCTGTTCAGCCATGCAGGTGCATGCTTTCATGACAGATGTTATGGAGCAACAGTAAATACAATCTGATGTCACTGTTCAGACTGAGCTTACATAAACACAAATTAGATCGGCATGAGAAGCAGATTTATTTTGCCAAGTACATACATACAAGGAGTTTGGTTATATGCAGCTCTCTCAATGTACTTTTCACAGTAGTGAAAAAATAGGTGTATACATTTCTTTATGTATATATATAAATATATATATATATATATTTATTTTTTTATATAT
>CAKAOH010036155.1:0-29664 GCA_916701665.1 Sebastiscus tertius | reverse complement strand
ACCACATTTTGTTCCCAACTGTTTCAAAACAGTTCACTAATTGGTGCCTCTGACTGGCTTCTTCCCTAGCAACAGCGGCAGATGCTCGTCAGGTTCTTGGTCCACCCACCGAACAAAATGATGGGAAAAAATTAATTTCATAGAAACAAAGTTGAAATAATTTAAATTGGGTAAATTACATAAACCAATTCTGTTGTTTTATGTTGAGTAACAAAAATTGGACACATGAATTGTGGGTGGAAATATCTGGAATGTGTCCGTACCACTATCAGTATCAAAAGGTACCATAAAGTCAGAATACTGTTCAGATTAATAATCTTTTATAGTTATTCTCTGATCCTCTACTTCCTCATTTAAAAACTATTTTTTTTACTGTACTAACATAGGAAAAGTTATATAAGTAACATCTAACATTTGAGAGCTTTGGCTTCTTTTGTTATATTTAAAATGTGTTTTGAGGAAAAACATGCTTGAAGTTATGTATTGAAAAAGTTATTTGTTTGTATTGCTACCAATGATTAAATATTGTATTGGCTCCAGTTGCAGAAAATACCAGCCCTATCTGTATATGAATGCTATAAATGTAGGTCAGTATCATTTGATTAAGCGCAAAAGTTATTTCACAAATAGACACCGTCTGTTTCACACTTTTTGTATTGATAACCTTGTGGGAACTCCAAAAAATTAGCCTTCAAATATCACACCGCATTTGGCAAAATTAGCTGCTCAGCTTGGCCCTCTGGGATTTAGTGAGGAAAAAAGGAGCGCGGGCCGAAGATGAAAGTGTCTGGGGATCTCAGCAAAATCAAAAACAAATCTCTGGGAGCGTCGGGGTTAACCCCTTTGGCCGTCGAGGGCTTTGAAGTGCTCGGCCATACAGTTAATTGTTAGAGTCGGGATTAGAGAAAGGTGGTAACAATTTAACCCGGGCAACGAGTGAGCTGAAGGCCAAAGCTCGGGCCTATCAGGTGTTTGCAGATGTTGTGTGTGTGCCTCGGGAAAGGCGACAGTGAACTCCCGGAGATGAGAGGAAGGCTTTAACCGACCCATAATGCTTTGTTTGCTCAAGCCCCATCACATTGTAATTGGTGGGGAGGGGGAACAGAAGCCAGCTGATTGGACAGCTGGTGCACTTAACTGTTACTATTTTGGATAGTATGCTGCGCCCGGGCCAATGATGACCTGACTATTTCCATCCCTGTAGTGATCAAGGTTGTAAAAGAAGCAGTGAATATTGGATTTTCTGCACGTACACTCGTCACTTTTGTCGTCCTCAGTGTCCCGTTGATGCAGCAGAGATGGCATGTGATTTCTCCAAATCTGAATCTCTGCTTCCAAAAACACCGTGTGTATGGTCTGTCTACAATGTGCTGCCGTTGCATCTCTCTTGCGAAGCGGTATTGTCATAACCTGCTCGATGCTGCCTGTGAACATCACCCTCGAACTTGCAAACACACATATTACTGTCAAGTTGTGTTGTACCTTCCCTCGTTGTCTCTTTCTTTCATGTTTATCCTGAAGGTCATGACAGCTGATGTCTTTTTTTTCTGCTGTGGTGTGTTTGAGACTTGCTAGTACTGATCCCAGCTGCCACCTCTACTTTCTGTTTTGTTCTCTTCAGGTAAAACATATTTCACCCAGAGCTGAGTTTACATTTAGAATGGACCTTGAACCTGTTTGCTCAGTCTTTTCTCTGCTCTACCTGGCTGCATCGATGCTGATAAATCTCAAACTTTTAGCGTGCATCATGATCTGTCTTGTCATCTTACAAGATACCATTGTTGATCCACATTGTGGGCAACAGTCTATTTATTTGCCATAGCTGGGTGACCAGGAATAAATGAACAGCTCTTGAGATTACTGTACTTCCTTGATTTTGTTTCATTGTCGATAGCTGTAGAAGAAGTTGATTATGTCCATTCATAGTCACAACCTAGTTCCCACTTCTCTTCAACTGTCACTTGAAAGACCAAAGAATAAATCCACCCTACCATTGATATTGGATAGTATTGGATATTTTGTTAATTAACAGGTTTTTTTGTAATTTTTAGTGCCAACATTTTTTAAATGTATTTATTTTCACTATATCTGCACATGGTAGCTATGGTTAAGACATAATTAAGTTGAAGAAACAACACACTAATGTTAGGAAAAGGTCATGCTTACAGATTTAAAAAAAAAAGCCATACTTATGGAGCATTTTTCCTATCTTTATTCAAGAGCGTGGTCCTTCAATTTCAGAACATGACTAAGCCCCTGCTTGCGCTTGGATTTGCTCTGCTTCTGCTCAGACTGTATGCTTGCACTCAGATATATTGTTGCTTGCACAAATTTCCTGCACTCCTCCTTCAGCCCTTTTTGTCACACTCAGGCTGCTTCTGTCTGCATGTAAATTGTTTGCTCTCAGATTTCTCGTTTACTCTTGGACTATATGTGCAATAAGTCTGTCAAAATTCCCCAACCAATAGAATGCCAGGTGTAGTGTTGACCAATGAAATGACCTCTGCCTCGTTGCGGGTGCGTTCGCTTTACTTCTTGGAGCATCTGTGATGTGCAGTTACTCTTTAACCGGGTTCGTCCACGTCCGCCCTCCAAGGCTATATTATGTACTTCCTTTGCGTTCTTTACAACTTTTGGAATAAAATAACAATTTGCATAAATATATATATATATTTATATATACACCAGCACCCATATGTTTTCTTTTATTATAATAACTACACTACACACTTGATACACAGTTAGCGTTAGCTCTGTAGCACTCTGCTCTTTTTGTGAGTGTATATATATATATATAAATTATATATATATTGCACAAAAAAATCTGAGAGCAGAGGAGCACAGGAAATCTGTGCAAGCAGCAATGATGATGAATGAGTGAGTGATACAAAATCTGAACATGAAATCAATGAGACCAACCTCTTGAATGAAGATGGGAAAAAAAGCTCCATACATACTTAATTGAAGCGAACTCTTCATGAAGGCCGCTCTCGCTTGCCCATCCACCACCCCATCCTTCACCTTTCCACCTCACTAAATCAAGGTCACACCACTCCCTGCATTTGCACTCAAAATTGGCATTGGACATAAATCGCGTGCTGCAAAGTTGTTCAATATGAACATAACTCCCATTTCCCACTGGGCCGGAATAAACATGATTGGAAAGGTGGAAACGTGTGGTAATTTGTATATAATAGTAATAATCCACAATTAAAAGCCTGTACTATATTCATTCATGCAGCTCTCCAAGTCACTGCATGTTCCATAGCACTGTCTGCACATATTTCAGAATAAAAGCCTTATGCTAACAAATGAAGGAATTCTGTCCCTGGAATAAATGCTTGAGGGCTTTTATTTTGAATTGAAAACAGGAAGATTTGATTTAAAAACAAGTCTTTACCTTTTTTCATCTCCATAACATTTTCTATGCAGCGCGCGTCAAAAACAGGCGAGACCTCAAATCTCTAGAAGAGACGCAGCTGACATGCAGCCGAGCCACACGTGAGACTCACGCGGGTGTGTGGCTGCTCTAACCTGTTAACACGGACGGCAAAATAAAAAACAACAGGTAACGCAGCCACCACGCGCTGCTGACGTTCCCAGTGTGGACGAGGGCTCAGTGTTGTAAATAAGATATTCAGATTTATTGTTTTCATTTAATGTAGCCAGCACATTAATGTCTGACGATGAACAGACAGTTTCACTGGAACTAGTAGGCATCCTTATTTAGGAATTAATGGACACCCTGTAGCCAATCAGAGTCAAGTATTCACTCAAACCATGGTATAAGCACAGTTAACCTTCTTTTATGGGCATCAGTTCTGGTACCCACATTAACAGTGATGACAGTATTTCTGCTGCCCCCAACACAGGCTGTGATAGCCCTTGTAGGTGGTAGTGACAGATGTGTCCTGTGTCACTGGTCCGGGCTTTGTGTTTAGGCGTGAGCGGAAGTAAGGCTGAGTTTTGTGTAAGGCGCCTGAGTCTCAGGTTTGATTGGCAGACAATGTAGATGGCCGTACATGACCCGATCCCCTGCTGGGATGGAAATACTTTAGGGTCTGTACAGTCTGACATGGGTCCAATATTGGCCCTTAGTGAAAAATAAGATGTTAGTTTGTCAATGTCATGTACTTTTAATATGATGGATATGGTGCAGTTAGTTTGATCAGTTACAGGAGGTGGATACAATATCATGAACACAATCAGATATATTTGTGATAGATACAAACTTTGCATATATATAATGTTTAGTTTTTGTCAACATTGGCTTTATTATATTGTATTGAATTATACTGAAATATCTTTTTTTTTTTCAGTAACCGATGAATCATTTTGCTGCTAAAATGTCAGACCTTTGTGAAACATACTCATCACAAATTCCCTGAGCCCAAGGTGACATCTTCTAAAGACTTTTTTTTTTTTTTTTGTCCAACCAACAGTCTAAAACTAAAAATTAATAAATTTCTAATGCTCTAAAACAAAAAAAACAGCAATACCTCAACCTGGAACAAGAGAATGTTTGGTATTTTATTTTATAAAGGACATATTATCACAATAGTGCTAATCATTTCAGCACAGAAATGATCATGACAATGACTTTCATCCTCACATCTTCACATTTAACAGACTGGAACCAGTGAATGTTTGAACTTGAGTGTTTGTTTGAATGAAAAGAATTTTAATCAAAATTCTCTTCTATTCAATATTTTTTCTGGTGATCATTTAATCCACTCATCTTTTCAGGAAAACCATAGAACATAAATATCGGCATTCACACTCACTCATACTTGTGGTGACACCCACTATCATTGTCTTTCCATCTCTCCCCCATTTGACTTGGAGGAGCCTGGCACCATGTTAACAGGTTATCATCCTCCACACAAGCTGTAGGTTAGACATCTTAGCAGCGCCGACCCGGTTATACAGTATGGTGCCAGTCTAGCTGGATATCAGCACAACACGCTGCCTCTCTGGCACCACAAGGTCCATTTAGCTGAAGCTTTCATTACCCTCCCTGCCCACCCGACAGTATCGGAGCCATTCTTTCACTTTTTTTATCTCCTCCACACACATCCCTGCTGTCTCTCCTCATCCTGTCTATTTCATTTTCACAACGGCTTTCATTTCCCTTCTTTTTTAAGGTAAGGCCTTTCAAATTTTAAAAAGTCTGTAATCTAAATTTAAGGCTAATTAACTAAAGACTTGAGTTTAATTGCAATTATGTCTCTTTCCTGACTTTCCTTTAGTACACCACTGCTTTATTGTTTGTTGCTTAAAAGGCTGGGTTTTTCCAGCTGTGTTTTATTTGAGTTCGGTCTTAAATTCTCAATTTGGTTAGCATTAAAAAGCTGTTTGTTTTTTTTCCCCTTTTCGTAACCATCTTCTTCTTTCTCCTTCCTTTTTGGTTTGCACATTTTTTTTATTATTTCTTACACCTCCAATCCTTCTCTACCCCTTCTTTCTCTTTAACGCCATCCCCCCCTCCTCTGAGTTCCCCGGTGGGGGTGTTGTTTGTAAAGCATTATAATTTATAACGGAGCAGAGTGGATTTAATTTCAGTGCGCGGGGGCTCGCCAGCAGGGCGCCAGCCTGCAATCAGGGGAATCAGCAGCTCACACAGGGCCTTCAAACACACACACACACACACACACACATACACACACAGCAGACCCCCACATAGAGCCAGCTAGAATGGAAAGTATTATCAGTGGCCACAAACGGACAGTGTTTCTCGTCACCCAACTCCCTGGATGCTCCCTCTGCAGCCCAGCACCTTCTCAGCTTCACTTTCAGCCCCGCTGCAGCTGCTCTCGCTCTCTCCTCCCCTCTCTGTTTCTCTGTAATTTCTCTGTCTGCGTCTGGCTTACATTATCTTCATCTTCCTCCCCTCCCCTTTCTCTCCCTCTCTTACTCATTGTCTCTCATTACCACTCATTACCTATTTGTTGGGGGGGGTCAGAGGCTTTCTCATCATAGACTCTGTTGCCTTCCAAAGACAATGAAGGTTCACCAGGAGGTCAAATCCAGCTATTAGTCCTCCTGTGTCCCTGTCAAATATTTGCCTTTGTCCCTCCCTCTCTCCATCCCTCCTTTTCTGCCCTGGGGAAGTGGGGGGGGGGGCATTTTCTTTTTTTCCACCCTACCCATTTGCCAGTTGCAATTTCCCCTTCATAAATCCTGCTTCTGTGGCAAACTGTGCCAGACGGTGGGATGATCCTTCCTCGCAGAAGGTCAGAGACCGAACAAGAGGAGGAGGAGGAGGAAAAGATAATGTTTCTCTTTAGCTAGTCATTTTGCTGTGCATTGGACACAACTGTCAATTGGATAATGACCCTTGAAACTAACATGACAGATAACAGTTAGCTAACAGTTAGCTTAGTGCACATACAGTATAGAGCTGGGGTTGGATTTACAGTACTTTTGGTTTTGATTAAAACAATCCCCTCAAATTATGTGTATGAGTTTGTGCAACCAAAAAAAAATGACCTCACTTTACTCAAACCTTCCTTCAACTGTAGGAAACCAATCACTGTCAAACAATTACCGAAGGGGAGCAAGGGCAACACTGAGGATCAAATTCACATTGTACTTAGGTTAACTTCAAGAAAGTACTCTGAGAAGAGTGATACATGATTGTATTTTACCAAGCAGTTCTCTGATATAGACGGTTGTTTGTGTTTAACAAACTTAAAATGAGCAACAGAAGAAAAATGTCTCTTTTGTAAAATAGAGAAGCTTCCCCCTGCTGTCCAAAATGAGCATGTTTTAGACTAGAGTCAATATCATGGCTCCGTAACCATTCAAAACTTAGTAGTATAATGTTGTGCAAATTTCACTGTTCAAAGATGATTTATTCTGAAAAACTTCAACACCAAACAGTGGCTCGTGCGTCACAATGATTTAAAACTGAGGCGCCTAAACATCTGCATACGGTCAGTAAGTATTGTAATGTTTTGCTTCACTGGTAATTCCAAAAGCATGCATATGTAAAGACACAGTAGTATGGTCACATACATATGCACAGTCCCGAGCACTCCTATGGAGTGAATCCATCTACTGGTCAGAATCCACAAGGGAGATGCGTTCTGGGCATTGCAGGGTGACTTAAATCCCAGTCTGGTTTTATGTTATTCGACACATAATGCAGGCGATGCTGTCTTGGATTTGTTAGTGTGTGTGATCTAGCTGTTTCCAGACACATAGCATTGACACATTTCTCTGTCTGACCTTCTAGTTCTTGTGAAGAGCTACTATGATTCACTGGGAAAGTACGCTGCTCCCAAATAGAAGATGGTACAGGGGAAAGATCTGGCTTCTCATTGGCGTTTATAATGATGCTATCTATATGAGCTGGGCTAACCTGTCTCTCATGGTTTAGCTAACAACATAGACTGCAATTATTTGGTTCCCATGGTATAACGAACAAAAAAAAACATGTGTATAACCTCTAGTATATATTTATTGAAAAAAAGCCTACATCATAATGGAACTTTACAATAAATGTGGAGAACCTTGTACTGTATATGCATTTGATAACGAAATTGACCCTTCGCTAAGTCCCGCCCCTTGAACGCAGACTGACCAATCATAGCATAGCATTGGCCAGCTCTGACCAGGGTCCGACAACTATCCGGCTGTGCTCCGTATAGACTCTCATCGCTATTGTTTCAGATTTTCTCCATTTCCAGGCTGGTTTTGTGGATTTGGAGCTAGTCATGTTTAACCGTCCTGTAATAGTGATACTCTACACCTGTGGAAGTAACATTAGCGTTAGCACTTCTATGCTACGCTAGCTTGTGAAGTTATACTGAATATAATGTTACTCATGCTGCTTTTGCTTTTTAATGATTATAACAGTGAATAAGGACTTATATCCTGCTTTACAGGAACAGTGTTGCTCCTTAATTTCATTGTTGGTCTCAATCGTCATGGTGATGGTGGTTCACTTTTTCAGCTTTTCATGATTTAGTTTCATATTAGATAATGAAAGCTAGGGAGACGTTTTAATTTGTTCTTATTAAAAAGGACCATCTGATTCATCCTCAGCTGACAACTAAACTCAGAGGATCTTCTTCTGCAGTGACGATTTCAGACTCGTTTTAGAGGTGGTCAATCACACCTAAATTTAATCTCAGCACCCCTTAAAAAATAATTATCAAACCCTCTGTAGCGGGCTCAGTCTTAAAGAAATGGTGCAGATACCAGTCTCATATGAAACTAGAAAAACCTACAGATTCCATTGGTATCAACCATGTCATGTTAGTTTGTCGGGAAGGAGGCTAAATAACGCTCCAAAGTTGTCCAAATTTTGGCGAGGAAAAACTGGCATGGTGATTTTCAAAGGGTCCCTTGACCTCTGACCTCAAGATATGTGAATGAAAATGTGTTCTATGGGTACCCACGAGTCTCCCATTTACAGACATGCCTACTTTATACTAATCACATGCAGTTTGGGGCAAAAAGCATGCAGTTTTTCAGATGCTATATAAATGTGTTATTTTCGCCTACTCTAAAAATTGGAATATTTCTGCATACTGAGGTCCATCATTCCAGCAGTCTTGGAATTGCATAAATTGGGTATCACTGTAAAGCTGACACTCTTGTGGATTGGAGCCCAATTGTATTCATGTGTGATGATGTTAGTCCCCTTAGTAGCCATTTTATATAGTGGTAGGTCAAATTGGTCATTATTACCATAGATATAGGTTATTGGATAACATTAAATGATAAAAGTTGATCTACAGGAGAATAAATACTTGAAAGCAATACCGAATGACTGGGAGCCTTACTGTATTATATTCCATTATATTTTTGTTTATATTTGGAATTGTATTTGGAAGAGTTTTGTGTTTTCCTTTATGTAAATCAGACATTTCCATCATAAGTTGATGCATGAAAGCCAGAAATTGTTGCATAAAATTCCCCAGAATGCAGGAAATTAAGTGTTTGACACCTAAACTGCCCCAATTTGAAATCAATAAGATTAAATTTGGCACTTTTACTAATATTATCACATGCTGCTAGTCCACTGCTGTAGGTGCCAGCTGTATAACTTGTTTTGCAGTGCTACACTTCACTAAATCTCAACTCATCTTGCTCGTATTTGTTTGTTGTGTTTTATCCTCTGGGATGCAGATAGTTTTAATCTGAGGCCTCAGCCACTGTGTTGTTCTGTTCCTGCTGTTATATTAGGATGATTGGACATCTGCTGTGGGGGTGCTAAGCTGGGAACACTAGTCCAATCTCCAATAGGACATTTGTCTGACGCTGAAGCAGCATCATTGTTCCAGAGTGTGTGTACGGTGCAGTCGGTCCGATATAATGACAGTAATAACACACAGGGTTGGTGTATGTTCAGAAAGTTGGAATAGAAATGTATGATTGAGCATTTCGTGTCTGCTGCACGTGTATTGTTGCTGTTCACTTTTTGGGAACTGAGCTCCATCTTTCTCCATTTAGTATAATTAATCCCCTGCCTTTCCACTCTTCTTGGATTTGCTCACCTTTATCCAACCCCAACTAACGACTACAAGAAATGCTTTATGAGCTCAGAAAAATAACATACAAGCATAACACACACACACGCTGCAAAAGGTTCGGCATCTAAAAGCCACAATTAGCTCATTTATATTTGCTGGACATTTCTGAACCACATGAATTGGACAGGAAGCAGGTCATTTCTCTCCCTGTTACATGCTCCAGCAGCAAAAGTTCAGAGGAAGGGCTCATCTCATAAAGGCTCCCACATGAGCCTTTTTATTTGTGGATACCTGACACCTCCCCCTACCCCTACAAAAATGAAACAGTGTGCTGTGAATTAGTCATTCGATGTCAGCTAGGTAGAGATGAAGGGTGAAGTTTGGCATTATTTTCAGTGATTTGCGTTGTAGTGTGAGGAAAGCAAAGGTTTCGGTAAGGAATGGACAGACGTTTTGCTGTATTTTGAATTTTTAAAATACGGTTTTACAGCTTGTTGATAATACACGAACAAAGAAAACCACAAGGAATGACAAAACCATAATATTATTAGTGTTATTTAATCTTTACGTTTTGAAATCTGATTACGTGATAATCGGTAATGATCATCATCTCAAGTTGAGTGAGTCAACTCAGTTGTGGTAAACTATACACAAAAGTAGGTTGTTGTTTTTTTTAAAGGGCTATGGTTCAACAAAATTACCAACACATTCTTACTCCTTCCTCGTCAAATACCAACGCTTGGTCAGTGGCCCTACGCTTCACACCATGACGCTCTATAGGCACCCCTGTAGCGCCAGTTTTGGACTCTTTGAACACTTCTGTGTTCACAGGAAACAGTTTCTGCTCGTTATATGCATAGGGTGTCTTTTCGAAATAAACTTCCAACGTAAGTTTACTTACAAATAATTACTTAATTTAATGAAAATGCACAATAACTACAAACACTGGACTTTCATCCAGGAGATAGCTGTTCATGTCACGTGTGAAACATCGTTGACTTATTTTTCCCTAGTTTTTTGTTTGTTTGACCCGTCCAACCTCCTCTCCCACCCGCCCTACATGGATTTCCTCACGCTTTATACTATGTCAGTTGTTCTGGTGTCTAATAATGAAGCGCATGGCTTTACATCGGAGTTAGTTGAAAGCCCGGTGTGTCCCAAACAGACGACCGGTGTCTGGTATCAGAGGCCGAGGTGCACTGACCAAGTGGCGGTATTTGACGAGTTGGAAGTGAGAAGAAAACAAAAGAAGGGACACTATTGTATTGCTCCTGGATGTAAAGATGAGTTTTTACAATGTTTAAACCAAGAACAAAACAGTTTCAATTTCATAAACTGATGCTGAAACAGAGATTCCCATCTCCCGAATGAGACAGCAGAGGAAGAGACAGGTGATCCTGTCGGAGGGCTCTTTCATTGCCACTAGCCAGCGCTGCAGTAACGTTACTGATCTCCGTATAGTGTCCCCTCTTTTGTTTACTTCTGTCCTGTGTCTCCTCACTCAGCCTCCATCTTTCACGGTCTCTACCGTTGTATCTATGTAACTCAGCCGAGCCAACCAACCTGGTGACATCACAGATTAGAGTACTGCAACATGGCGGCGCTCTCGTCACAAAAAAATTAAACAGATCTTCTTTTTTTCTCTTAAATGATAACATTTGTCATGTTTTTTTGTATAATTAGACAATCAATAGAGTGGAATTTGTTTTAGTAAACCAGCTTAACTTGGTTGAACATTTCATTTCCTCTTTAAGATGCTTTAAAATGCTCCAGTTTGAGATTCGCAATGGACCTTTGTTAAAAGTCATGGAGGGGATTTTTGCTTGAACTATGATGATTAATTTGTTATCAAAGTAATGCTGATTCATTATCTGACTGTTTACTATTTGTTTCAGCTCTTCACCCTTCTCTCCCCCCACCCCCCTTTTTTTTTATCCGTCTCCTCTCTACTAACTACTACCAAAATAAAGACAGAAATGCTGGTGCTCAGCAATTACAGTTAAAGGATTCAACATCTTTTTTACAAAAACAGTGTCCCTTTTGTTCTGTTATAATCCACAGAACACACTGTCTACTTGTTTGGTAGAAATAGTTCAGATTAAAACATTGTGCACTTCCGTTGGATTGGGGAGGAGGAAGAACTCTTGAATATCTCAAAACCTGGTCCAATAAAACCAAAACAATATCACTAAGTACAGTAAGTGAGGTTGTTTTTTTCTTTATACATTTTGATGACCTGGTCCTTTAAATGTCCATTCCCTAACCCCACCTCATACAATGACAGAACACTTTCTATGCTTTGTACATATTCCATATTGCACATGTGTTGCTGTCATTGAGTCTACCCCCTGTATTAAGAGATCAGTCATGTCACTCTGGATAATCCTAGTGATTATAGCTGTACCATATCTCAATACAATTATGTCATGAAATCTACTGTTGTGAAACATACTATATGCTAAAGGACAGATGCAAACATCTATTGCAGACCCAGTGATGCTTTTTGTGGAACAACTAAACATGAAACAGTGAGAAATACACAGGTGTAGTTCAGTTCATAAATAAGGGCTGCATTCTATTTAGGGGTGCCAGTTACAGGGACCTGCTATATCACTGGCACATAGGGGTTTAACAATACGTTTTTACAACGATACGATGCAATGCGATTTCCATGGTTCCGATACAATTCAAGAACGATATTTGGCTCATCTAAAGCGATGCGATATGATTCAATGACTTGAAATCGATACAGTAACTTTTTTTTTGCCAAAAATTCAATCAGTGTGACTGTTAAATAAATATCTGATACTGGACAGTGCCAGTCAGGATTCTGCAAAGTTTTTCTTGTAAGGGAATCAGTGATAAATTAATTATGGATACAAACAAGTAAACAACGATTAATGGCAAATACATACAGCTTTTATTTGAAAATAATAAAAAGTGCAACTACAGGACCCGCTGATTCAGTTCTTAAGATACAAGGCAGTGCAATATTTAACAAAAAATAAAATAAACCAACTTCTATTCAAGTTAAATGAACAGTGGTTTAACCTGCTGCTTCTGTCCTCATTTTCAATATAAACGGTAGATCAATAGTACAGTGATCAACCGCTTATAGTGATCAAACAGCGTGGGACAATATAATCAATCCTATACAAACGCTGTTTAAATAATCTGCTTATAGTAATCAAGTAGTCCACCTACAGTGTTCATTTGGGGTCTTTTCATACATGAAAACATCTGGAAAAACATTTTAAAACTACGTTAGACTAACGTTAGTTGAATATCTGTTTTTTTTTTTACTCTACTCCCGTTGTGATAATCTGCCTCGCGGACCGTCTGCCTTCCTGCTGGATACGTGAGGCTGATGCTGCGTGCACATAAATATCATGACGGGGAAAAGGAAAGTAATTTTCTCTGAATGAGAAAATGACAGTGCACTGGAAAAGCGCCTGTCAAGTGGATTGATGGCGCCTGAAACTCTGTTGACCAGCTCCTCTGCACCGCAGCGCCAGCAGCTCACGCAGACCGGTACCCGTCTCCCTCCACTACTGAGAGAGAGAGAGGAGTTCAGTGCGCCGTTCATCTGCATGCACGCCATGGATGCGTGCTCGCGCTGCAGAGGGCAGAGCTAGCAAGCTGGCCTATGTCTGGAGAGTGAACTGAAGTAACGTTTAACATTTCTTTACTAATAAAAGTGCTAAAAAACACTTTCATATAACGTTTGTCGTCCTGAAATACAAGGTGCTTAGTATCGATACAATCGATTTTTGCGTTTCAAATCAATTTTGTATCTGTATACGTCTCCCGTGAAGGACAACTTCCCGAGTACCTATCGATGTAGTTGGATCGTAGGAATATAAATTGGTACATCGATGTAGTAGATGAGTCGTTACACCCCTACCGGCATACGTACCTAAAATGGAATTGACCCATTAGTAATTCTTCTCCTGTTATGACAAGTCAAAATGTCTGCACTGCACTTTTCTTTTTACTTTACAATTTGGTCTTTGCATATTTATTATTACACACGGTTTGCTTTTAAGTTTCTCATAATGTCTCTCTTTTTGTCTCCCTCACTCTTCCTGTTACCTACTGGAGTGATTCATTAATGTGGGGGACACTCTCCTCCAATCATATTTGTTTATTCCGACAAACCTGAGTGTCGCCGGGCAGATCGTGGCTGACAAAATCACTTCTCTGCCAATGGAAATAAACCTAATGACCTTGGTTGCCTTGCCAACTTCTAAAGACACCGTGTGAGTGTGTGTGTGTGTGTGTCTGTGTGTGTGTGTGTGTGTGTCACACTAATGGCTATAGAGTTGTAGTTGTTTCATTTAAGTCAGAGTTATGAAGTGTTATGGAGCCCTTTTAGGTTTTAACCTCCCTTGGCAGCAGTTAGGATCTATATTACAAAGGTTAGAAGGCTTTACAGTCACTCTTTTTTTTGCTTTCTTTTTCCTTTTTGTGCACGCATGTACACACACACACACAATCACACAGACTTGAATGAAGCTGCACTGGCCGTGGCCTTTATACATGAGCTACACTCAAATTTAATCAAAAAGTCCTAATGGGTTCTGTGTGGGCCGTTCCCTCCTGTGTGTGTGTATGTGTGTGTGTGTGTTTGTATGTAGGCAGGCCAAAGGGGGCCTTAGAGGCAGCAGCGGTTGATTGGAGGGCACATGTGTGATGTGGCTGAGAGATCAAACACACACACTCTTGATGAATGTGAGAGCGAAGGGGGCGGCGCTCCTTTTCTCCGCTTCTGATCAAGGTTGGGGTGTTCTCGGTTCACTACACATGCACACACACGCACACACACACAAACACACTCCTTTTATAGAGTGAGTCATTGACAGTGTAATACTGGTCAAGCACATTTATATTTTTCCACTTATCTACATTTCTGCTGTGTGTTAGTGTGTGTGTGTTAGTGTGTGTGTATGTGTGTGTGTGTGTGTGTTGTTGCCAGTAATGAGGTCAATCTCCTGTGTGGAGCTAAAACCTCTGTGTGTCTTTATCTCTGTTACATGGCCACGGATTATTCTCATCACTCTCAACACCACTTTCACTTTCACTCTCACTCTCAACCCTCTCTGCCATTCTCCATTACTGCAGTACACATATTCAGCAACTGCTTCTTCTGCTCCTATTGATTTTACATATATTGGTTGGTATTAGGGATGTTAATAATTAACCGTTTAACCGTTAGCCGACATTAAGCATTGTAACCGAATAACGCTATCGGTTAAAACGGTTAAAAGAAATATTAATAATTTATTTTAAAAAAGCTGAGCGGCTCAGAGGAGCAGCTCGTCACTTTAAGGAGGAAAGCTGGTCCACCTTAACAGCCCCACCTTAAGAGGCGGAGCCGGAGTTGCAGGATACAGGAAGTTGACTCCGGTCTCTCCAGCTCACTTGAGCGGAGCGGAGGAGTTGTTCCCTCTCTCCCACAGTCACATCTCGGTACAAAGTGTGAGAGGAGTTGCCTGTTGAGTAAATAAATTCACGGGGTTTTGCTGAAGTCTCGCTGAGCAGTGCTCTCCCTGCGGGGAGGGTTGGGGCTCCCGATGTGTCTGTCTACCGGGGCAGACTGTCCTCTGTGCGTCAGGGTTCTGCGTCAATGTCGGCAACCCGCCCGACCCGTCCTGAAACACGGACCCCGTCTGATTAAATTGTTTACTAGAGCACAAAGTTCTTAATAGATCTAGTGTTCGAGACCGGTGTTCGTGTCTCAGAGTGTTGTATTAGTTATTTTGAAGTTACGTTAGTTACGTTGTGTTTTCCGTACTTATGTTATCTTGTGTACGTACATATTTTACGTACTTATTTTAAGCCCAACCGGGATGTTTTTCCTAAACCTAACAAAGTGGTTTTGTTCCCTAAACATAACCATGACCATTTAATGACACACGAAAACACCGTGGCATGAAATGACACACAAAAAAGCCTAAAATGCGTCAATATGACACGTGGAACGTCCTTAAAATGCCGTGCTATTCATATTCATATTCCTTCAGTATCTGTTGTTCTGCCCTGAATATTATCTTTATTTGAAATAAATGTCAGGTTGAGAGAGATTAAACAGCTCTAACACATATACAAGTGTATTTCTACCTTGTTGTCATACAAGGCAAAATACAGAAGAAGGGGTATTAAGCAGCCTGTTAAGTGACGCGTGGATCTTACACATGCATTGTGTGTTTATTAGGATAGAAATAGGCTATAATGCATGGATCCATACACACTTATGGGTACTCTATTAGCGTCGTCTTCCATATTGGCTGCATGGTTGTCTAAATGGCTCATCTATCTAGTGAAGGGTTGTTTTAGTTGACGCTCTGCTTGTAGTTGTGTACATGCCCATGTGCACCTTTTTTGTTGTACACACACACACACACACACACACACACACGTGTCTGTCTCTCTTTGCAGTCTGTTTCACCATAATTGCTAACACCCCCCTGCCCTCTGTTCACTTCACACATGACGTGGCCCACCTTTTCACCCATCTGTCGAAACTACTGTGTGTGAGTGTGTGTGTGTGTGTGTGTGTACGTGTGCGTGGGTGAGCTGTCATGCGAGGCCGGAGCGGTGTTGATCAGCGGGCCAAGCCGATGGCATATGGCCATATCCTGGGGTGCTGTGGCATGTAGGAATGCAGGATAGCAAACTGAACGGACAGCAGCTTGTGCACATGGCTGTACGGATACTGATGTGCCAACATCACATATGCAACTGATCAAGTGGAGTTCTGAGCACCCCGTTCTCTCTGTTGTCTGCCTCCTCCCATCTCCCTACCAACTCCAATCATCAGTGCCGACACCACGGTCACATCTCTGTACAAAGTGTGGGAGGAGTTGTCTGTTGAGTAAATAAATGCATGGGGTTCTGCTGAAGTCTTCTTGGTCTGCCCACATTTTGAGCTGCCAATGGCAATTCTTCCCATCAGGTAGGCTGCACACTGTTAGCTTTGGGCACACACAAAATGTACTCTGCTTGTTCTCCTTAAAACTATTAACACTCTCTTGAATAAGGTGATAGGTGCCCTCAAGGTTCCTTGGATTCAAGCAGGTCCTCGGCAAAATGAGGAAAAGTTTAATTTCACATCTGTTTCTAAGAGTGGTTGTTCTACTTACAACACCCTGCTTTAGAGATCTGCAGACACAGAAGTTTAAGAGTTCAGCATGCTTCAAACGAAGTGCTTGTGGGATCATCGAACATCATCTGAAACCCACCACCCCCCAGCGTCTTTTCTGAGGTTGGAATCAGACAATTGTTGTACCTTTCCGAGACAGACAATCCGATAAGCCACAGCCACTGATTGGCCGGGTGTGTGGTGGTGTAAAGGTGTCATGGTCTTGTCTTGACCGTCTATCTCAAGCTCACTTCTTGTATGTACAACTGAGTGCAACACCCAGTGCCTTTGAAGACAGATTGTACGAGAGTGTGCGCCCTTATCCCCATGTGTACGATTCATGTTGTTGGGATTACAAAGACACATCGAGCCCTTGAAAAGAGATCCAAGAGGCAATGGGTTGCAGCCAGGAGGAAGCTATGACAACCTTCAAGCATTCAAGTCTAGCCATTCAGAACAGGTAGAAACACTTTGCCCTGTAGATGCAGTAGGATGACATATTAGATGTACTAGTTTGTTTCAAGCATACTGCACATAGTAATAATAAAGTGCTCCTTCTATCTGTGCACACGTTTTGGCATCACCACTTAAAACTCCCCATATGCAGTATACATAGTGCAACACTAAAATAACACAGATGTCGTTCTTTTTGTATGTCCCTAAGATAGAATTAAGGATTTGTGCTCTAATGTGTATCAGTGTGGGGATAGTATGAAATACACCAACACAGAGTCTTGGTTCTCCTCATTACTTATTCATATAGACTGATTGAATGACTCTATGGTGTGTGTGTTTTCCTACAGTGTATGAATGCTCAGACTTAATCTCATGGACTGGGTGTGTGATGCATTTCAATCTGGGCTGCTGTTAGCTGCCTTCTTCATGTTATTTTTCTATGTTTTTCGTGCTACCACTACAATTCCAAAGACTAACATTGTATGCAGGGATCAAGCATTTGCCATATTGTCGTACCGATCACAGTGCAACCAACAGCCCAGTCACCAGGAAACAATATTGGCATTATATGTTTCTGCAAACCACGAATACGTTGAATGTCAACATTTTTGCAATTTGGTCAGAGTAAGTGACGTAGTACAACAAGCATCGCGCAGAGCAAGTTGTAGTATATCCGTGACCATTATTCAAAGTTACGTGGTATAATAACAAGTATAAGAAGCAGGAAAGTCCACTAAGAGCTGGTCGGAGGTGTGGTAAAGAATCAAACAAACATGACTTACACCCAGTAGACCGCTACGTAAGAAAGTCCGCTAAGGGTGGTTGTTTTATATTTACGCTAGTTACATTGTTATAGTTGTGACGTTACGTTGTGACGTTACGTCGTGACATTAGGTCGTGACACTACGCTGTTAAATTATTATTTAAACACATGTCAAGTTGTAAGACTAGGAGACAACTCAGTAAAATATATGAAATTAATGAATGAATGAATGAATAGGCTGAACACCCAGATAGAGAAGTCCAATTCACCCCAATAGGGTGAATGGTCATGTATAATGGCTGCCTCCTGCCAGCAGTGGCAGAAACAGCCCGTTCTCATTCCCAGGGCGTCAAATACCGAGGCTTTGTCAAGGCACCCTTTAGTGCCGGTATGAAATACACCAGGCTTTCCATTAACTGCAATTTAAACCCCTCTACAGCAACTGTAAATGCTGAGAGAGAGTGCGCCAAGAGTGTAGCGAGGTTTCACTTTCACGTCACCATCAGCTCTTCGTTCATGTCCCGTGTTCACAACGTTGAGTTTCATCTTCACTGTACAAATGAAGTTGTTTGAAGCCCCAACCATGTAACCCTTTCCTAAACCTAACTTAATGGTTTTGTTGCCTAATCCTAAATATCACAATCTACAACATTCACAAAGTGTTCCATTTGATGGAGTTAATCCTTTCTCCATGTTCAGGACACTGTGCTGTACTGTCGATATTATGTAGAGGGAAATGATCAGAATTTATAAAGCAAGTTATGGCCAGTTTAGCATTTAAACACGCCATGGAAAACTCCCTTCAGCCCACACACACAGCAGTATAGGGATGTTTTTTTTTTTTGCAATATTCAAATGCGTATTTGGTAAAATGAAAAGAATAATTCATCTGGACACCTTCTGTTCATTGCAAGTTGAATTTTGAATGATGATGAGACAAAGATACTTCACAGTGGAATATTTCCACTGAGGGGATTTTTTTTCACATTTAACTGACCAACTCACTGACAGATATGTTGAACTCTAGATATCTCAGTAGTGCATCTGTTTAATAAATTACTGCTCTTGTATTTTCCGCCTCAGCAGCAGTAGTGATTCATTTCCTCTAACCTAATGCAGATTGCTGGTCCAGATTTTAATCCAGTGATTTTACAATAGCAGTATTATAATGACGCTTACAAAGGGATAGAATGTGTGAGAGCGAGTAAAAGGGAGAACATTGGCATGGCAAGCGATAAAGTCTTAACCCTTGCTCCTCTGTGTTGTGGATTAAATGTAGCCTGTTTATTATGAGCTGGGTTTGGGGATAGAGGATTAAGTGGTCCCTCACCTCTACAAGAACAGCTCTGGGATTGTCAAAGGATAGAGCGGATGCATTAGGACTCGGTGCTTATCGTGCTGCTCACAGCGGGAGCACAGAGAATGTGATCACTGAAACATGTTGACTTGACCTTCCCTTTAATTAGGATTTCAGGAAGGTTAAAATTGGACAAAGACGTCCTGGTTTGATTTACAGATATCCTGTGTCACAGTGTGTCTAGCAACAAGTTTTCTACAGATTGATTACAGCAAACTATTTTTATTCATTGCCAGAGGGAAACATGGTGAAGTTTGTACAAAATATTAAATGTTCTTATCTCATTGTAGATTATTAAACAATGATGTTAAACCAGTGGAAACCTTGTTTCACCCAGAAACGAAAAAAATAATAATAAAATTATTGGTGAAATTGGAAGTGGTGGTAAGAGATACTAAGTCCAAGTGAATGACTCCATGAGCCCAAATCATGACATAATATTGATTCAAGATTATGGAATAGTTAGTTAAAATGTTGACTTACTGTCATCATTTTACTTACATCAAAACCATGATATACAGCATCAAAAATTATAACTTTTTGAATCCAAATTATGGGATAGTAAGTTACAATTTGTGACTTACTATCAAAGTATTTACTTACTATGTCAAAATCACAAACAGATTTATTGCCAAGGAGTTCACATTTAAGGCACGAGTCAAAACTTTTGGAATAAAAATGTAGTAGTAGAGATAGTAAATCTAAATTATAAGATTTACATATTAAACATTGAGACTTTATGACTTCATTAAATAATTCAGAATAGAAGCTCTTACCACCGAGTATGTCTTTACTAACAGACATGACTGTGAATCATATGAAACATTCACGGCCATCAGACACATAACAATGATGTGTGAGTTCTCTCTTCATGCCTTTGTACCTTCAGCACTAATGATCTACTGACAGATCAAACTTTAATATCTAGGAAAAACATGAGTACATATTATCCTTTAATAATTAACTATTACTACACTTTCACTTCACTTCCATTTACATGGTGAATTTCTAAAATTGCTACATCATACAGTGACAGTAGTGCCTCCCCTGCTCTGTCGCTGCTTTCATTTTTTATTTGTGATGCATTGCGTCTTGCTTACGTCCACCTATTAGATCAGCCTCCACATGTCAGCATCAGCCTGAAATCTGATTGGACCATCTGCCTATCAAGGCAAAGGTTTGGGAAAGAGGGTGAGAGGTCGTCAAAAGACAGCAGCATACCTGTGTACAGTAGATTGCCAGAGATGGAGGGCCAAACCTACTGTTCCAAAAATGTCTGACTTGCCTGAATCCCGTCTTCGTCTTTACATGTCTGCAATTCGTTGCGAAGCCAGTTGGTGTGGTTGTCCGTATAGTGGCAGGTGAGGAAGACCATTGTGTCACTGTATGGATAGCGGGAGTTGCTGTAGGAGTCTGCTATTAACAGGGCCTCTTAAAACTTCAAATGGTCTCGTAGCACCTGCCCTGCATGACCTCAACAGGAAGCCAGTCGGAGAGGACATCTGCCATGCGAGTCCTGCAAGTGATGTTCTCTACCTGGATCGACGGGCTGGCTGCAGTCAGGTGCTGCTGAAGATCACCAAAGTCATTCTTCGGGAACGGAGGTCACACTGTGGAAACTTGTGCAATATTAATAATATATGCTGGGTCTCAGAGGAACACCATACTGTTCACATTATAAATAAACAGTGTACCAGGAAACAAGGTTCATTGTAATCGGTAGTGGGATGGGCAGGAAGTGACTAACTATAGTGTCTGTTGTACAGTTTTTGTCACTGTCCCACGAGGCATTGTGGCTGTAGAAGTTTGTGTTATCATTGAACATCCAACTATAAAGCAGGGAATCTCTGTCTGTCTGTCTGTATGTCCTTCGCATATCTGGACAACCACTCATCAGATCTACTTCACACTTGGTGGGTGTATAGCTGGGGACCCGAGGACATGCAGTGGTGAAGTTGGTGTAATTTAGACATACGGCGCGTTCAATATTAATATTTGGGGGTGGGGCTTCAGGGCTCTGCGTACTGAGTCCAGCATGTCGTCCACAGCGGGCCTTTACAGACTCATTGACTGCAGTTCTGCCGGATGCTGGATTATACTAACGTTACAACCAAACTCTTCTTACATCCCCGGAGTCAACGAGCGACAACGCTGCAAGCAGTACTTTGGGGGGGCCAAGCAATCGGCCCGCTCTGAACGGAAATTCTGTTGTAATAACATTTTCATGGCAGTGGAAGCTTGGAGGCATGATGACTTGCCTGAGCTTTATGATGGTGACGTCCACCCCTTAGGCTGACTTTTTACAAGCAAGGTGCAGTGTGTCTGTTTGGATGCACGTGCGTGGTGTCTTGTTGGTGTTCGTGTCTGTAGGACATAAATACATTCTTTGGCTCTCCACTGCAGAAACAAAAGGAATGTGTGCATGTGTGTCTGATGTTGTCTTTTTCCCCTCTGAAGCCTTGTCAGACATGCCACACTAAACACACACACACACTCACAGAGCCTCAGAGCCATTGTTTCTCACACAGCAGGGCACAGGGTCGATTGCCGGTTGTGGAGCATTATCAGCCTCCCTGTGTTAGCCGGTGTGTGTGTGTGTGTGTGTGTGTGTTTTTGTGCAGACATGCTCTCAGCTGAGGGAGCTGGTTCACGGGCCGGTCAGAGCCGCCTTATTTCCTTTTAATTGACTTAAGATGGGCAAACAAGACCTCAGCAAGCACACGGTACCCATTACACTCACACACAAGAAACACACAACGCCAAGATGCACACTAATGAAGCACACATACTGACACACACACACACAGCCACAATTGCTCCTGCGTGTGTTAGCTGCTTTACAGTTCCATCAGACTAAATGAGGGGGTTGTGTTTTCCCAGTCAGCACTGTTGTCTTCCAGCCGCCTGCAGCTCTGCCAGAACTCATTCATGATTAGTAATATTTTTAGTCACCTTGCTGATTAATGTCTACGTTGGTTTAGTTACGTGTACTCCAAACCAAGGTCAAGAACAGAGAGGCGACTGTCTTTTTTGCTTTGTAAAACTGACTTTCTCATGACAGCGCTGCGAGCTTTCTGAAGCCCTTTTCACACATGGAAGATGGAATGTTGCTGGCTCCAAATCTTGGCGTAAAGCCCCGTTCAGACCAAAGATTCGCGACGAGACAAAAACCGCTTAAGAACATTTCAGGGAAAAGTTGCCGCGGTGTGAACTGGCTCATCTCAGCTAGACTCAATAAGCCAGCTGATAGTGTCGCCTGCGACTCAGCTTCTCAAGTCGCCAGTGTTTTAGAACCTAAGGCACGTCATCTATTGCAACAGCAAATGAGCTCGTAGCAGAGTCAGCTCGTCAAGTCAGTTAAAACTGTCAGCTGGTCGAAAGGGCAGCGTTTTGGGCAGTGGAAAGACATCATCAATTTGATTGAGGAACAGCTGTGTCTGTATGACACGTGCCTTAAAATTCATAGGGCTACCCCGTTAGTTGATTTGCCAACTAATCTGTCATTTTGGTCTTTGTCGACTAAGATTCCTTTAGTCAATTAGTCATTCATATGAGCACATCTCTGGTAAACACAAGATTTAAAGTGGTGCTTTTGTGTGAGTCTTTGTGGACGACAACAGTTTTATGGATTTGTCGATTAGATTAACTAATCGATTAGTCGACAAAATCCTACACGTGTTAGTCAACGAGAATTTCTTTAGTCAAGGATAAGCCCTAGAAATGTGCTCAAATGAGATCAACAAACAAACCGTTGTCACATTGCACAACGGCCGGGAGTTTGCCAAGAATTGCAACATTATCATTAGCTGTTCCCCCTGGTGAAATGATGTTTCGATAGTTAGTGTTTCCTCTGCTGATTAGAGATACCGCTAATTCCTCTAAACGCCAGAACTGCTTCAGAAATAGACAGGAGAAATTGACAAAAGAGGAGTAGATCTCCTGTCTCAAGTTCACGGCGAGTCCACTCCAAAGTCTCAACCCTCGCATTTTTTCCTTTTTTTTACCGTTTCATCGCTACTAGAAATGCCGGAATCTCACTATCACTATCCTCATTCATATTTTAAGATGCTACAAATTATATCTAGCTACAAAAGAAATCCTGAAAAGCCAGAAGTTAGAACTGAAGTATAGCTTGGAGGCGATATACCGTCCCGTGTAGTCGCATTGGTGTAAACTGGCAGATTTCAGAATGTTTCCAAGCGTTGCAGACCAGCGCATTGCAAGTAGTGGTTAGTTCCAACACGTCTCGCCACAAAATCTATGGTCTGAACTGTCTTAAGACGGTGTTTTTTTTTTGGCATTAACACTTCACCTATGAGGAGAGGTAAAACAAAAAACGTCATGGGCTTGTAACGTGTGACGAGTGTGCGCCATTATGTCCTTTGTGAGGCGTCACTAATGAGGCGACATGTCGTGCGACAGCGTCATAAATACATCCATGAAAGGCGGACGTGGCCAAATAACCTGCTAACAGGACTTTTTCCATGTTTGCACATACATGTACAGTTATTCTTCCACTATATTGAGGAACAGAGGCAGGAATCAGAATGCTTTACGGAGGTCACTGCTACATTATCCAATGAAACACTCCACAGAACCCACCGCCAACATCGCCGGTTTGTGCGTATGAGTGTATGTTTGTGCTGGCCTTAATAAAAGCTGAACATTTACAGACAATTGGTTGATAATGAATGAGATTTTTTTTTTTGTAGAATGAATCGTTATACTTCTGTTTCACAGGAGCGTTTATTCTCTGACTTTCAGTTGTCTAAGTATTCTATTTCTAAATAATTTCTAACAGATGACTTTTACAGAAGAATGTCATGCCAACATATAAAGTTGCCAGAATATTAACATGTGGTGAAAAGGCTAGCTTAGCATCTCCTATAACCATTAACATAGTAGCAAAAAAAAAAAAAGAATCACACAACTTGCGCATCTTGAATAAAAATGCCAAAGGAAAGTTGCATATACTCTGCTTGCTCTTAAAAAAAGTTGGAAGGAAATCATGAGCTTAGCTGTGAAACCACTAGCTATCAGTATCTTTAGGGGCTTGCTGTGGCTGCATGCAAACCCAAACTGTGTGCTTTGACAAGCTGCATGCTTCACTCACTCACTCACTCACTCATCTGCCCTCTCCAGCCATGGACATGCATGCTGAGGAAAAACAAGTATGCTAACAAAAGAACACACACACACACACATACTGTATGTATCACCAGCACATATTAAAAAAACAACTTTTTCTTTTTATTTCCTGTTTGTCTCCTGCAGGTTATTCCTAAAAAGGAAGCTCCTCGCTCTCCAAAATTACCATTTCAATTGATTTTCTTTTGCTTTTTTTTCCTCGCAAGCATGCCTATCATTTCCATTGCCCCTTCATCCTTCCATCCATCCATCCATCCTTCCATCCTTCCATCCTTCCCTCTCTCCCTCACTACCCAATCATTGTTTTATCATTGGTGTGTGAGAGAGAAGAGGACAGGCGAGAGGAGGAGGAGGAGGAGGAGGAGGAAGAGAGAGGAAGATGGCCAGCTTTCTACTTGTCTGTCTGTCTTTCTGTTTGTCTGTCTCAATTGTGTCCAGGTAGGGCCTCATAGAAAGTGACCGTCCTGAGCCGCAGGTTCATTTGATGATAATGTGTCATAGTTTAAAAAAAATAATAATTTCAAACCAAAATTTCAATGTAAAGATGAATAACAACACATTACCAAGGCCATGTCAGTATTTCTTTCTAACTCAACTGCCATCCTTAAGATGCTCTCGTCAAGAAGCTGGACATTAACGTTAACTCTGACAGAAGGCTGGACTGTTTTTGTAGTAAACCAGTCGTCCAGATTTGGTGATCACATTCCCTCCGCAGCCTCTTCCTGTTCGCTTACAGTCTTCTGTGGGGCTGACCGAGATTGCATATTATACCTTTTAATGTAGTGGCCACTGTGTCTGTATATTATATCATAATCTGTGTAAGCCCTGAGAAAGGCGGTTCATCAGTCATTTTATGTGCTTAAAATTAACACCCACAAGTGTAAGGCCACTAAAATGAGAAAGCTGCATCAAACATTTTAAATTATTGTACAAGATATCAATACTAACACAATACCAATTATTTAGCCAGTAGATTGTAAAAGGATCAAGGTTCCCAGATCCAAAATCGCTGCCTCATAAGAAGCAGTTACAGTCCTCCCAGCCTTCAGTTGACAAGAGAGATTGAAGCAAAGTGCACTGGGCTCAGCTGTCTCTTCTACCGCCGTGCAGTTTTTCTATGGAGCAACTCGCACAAACACATACTCATCACACACTCGGCAGCATTTGCCCTTTAGGCAGAGAATAAAGCGCATACTATACATCCAGCTCAGGATGAGATGGGGAGGAGGGTTACATTATGAGGGAGGAAGTACACTTGTGTATGCAGAGGATCAAGCAATGTGGTGTGTGTATGGGGCTCCCACAGTGTTCCCTTGTTCTCTTCAAACTGCCCATATTAATATGCATACAATACCACATTGAAGAAAGGCACAAGTACGTAAACAAGTTGGGAGAGGTAAATTGTCCTTTTGGAGAGCTTTATAATTACGTGCAAGTTTCGGCTCATCCGACGGCAGTAAGATTAACTTAAATAAATTATATATATTGGAGCTGTCAATTGATTAAAATAGTTAATCGCAAATTAATCGCTCATTTTTATCTGTTCAAAATGTACCTTAAAGGGAGATTTGCCAAGTATTTAATACGCTTATCAACATTGGAGTGGGCAAATATGCTGCTTTATGCAAATGTATGTATATATTTATTATTGGTAATCAATTAACAACACAAAACAATGACAGATATTGTCCAGAAACCCTCACAGGTACTGCATTTAGCATTAAAAATATGCTCAAATTGTAACATGGCAAACTGCAGCCCAACAGGAAACAACAGCTGTCAGTGTGTCAGTGTGCTGACTTGATTATGACTTGCCCCCAAACTGCATGTGATTATCATAAAGTGGGCTTGTCTGTAAAGGGGAGACTCGTGGGTACCCATAGAACCCATTTACATTCACATATCTTGGGGTCAGAGGTCAAGGGACCCCTTTGAAAATTGCCATGCCAGTTTTTCCTTGCCAAAATTTAGCTTAAGGTTGGAGTGTTATTTGGCCTCCTCCCCGCTAGTATGGTAGGGTTTGGATTCCTTAGGGTTTTTCTAGTTTCATATGATGTCAGTATCTTCATTGTAGCTTTAAAACTGAGCCCGCTACAATCTAAAAATTGCAAGTGTTCTTGTATGTTCTGTTCAACTTTGACAAAATACAAAGTTCAAAAGGTTTTAGCTGTTGTTTTTTAACAGACGTAGTACCTGACCTAACTAGCGGAGAAGCTAACCAGCGATAATTTGACAAATTTAAGTTGTCTATTTTACTATTTCAGAATCCAATTTGCCCTCAGCTCTTGTGTAAGTGTTAGTATGGAGCCTACTACCACTCTGCATGGTTTAGGCTAAACTTTTAGTACTGAGCCCAGGAGCACATGGGAGATTTAATACTCTTTGTTATCATCACAAAGTTGAAGAGCTGTTCTACTGGGCAATCTTCAATAACCTTCAATAATCTCTCTTGTTGTTATTGTACATATGTGTTAAATAAAATCCCTGTATGTTAGTCCCCCGCAGTACTGTGCATTGATGTCTAGTTTGATGGTTGTAAACAACCAATTACTTTATCCTGTCTGTAATAGCCAGTTAAAGTCCTTAAAGTTGTATTTTTGTTTATATATTCACATGTAAATATGCTGTAAGCCATTTGTATTGTTTTCAGTGAAAGTTCCCGTCTCAATTCTACATTAAACGGTGCATGTTTTACCATAAGCAGGGAGTTTATGTGCTTGGACTCACACGCATACACACGGTCGTGTCTCGAAGGTAAACCCCAAGTTCGGTGTCTCCAGATACTTGCTGTCCGATGACCTGTCCTAACCCTAACCATTCAAGGTCAATGCCTAACCTTAATCATTCAAGGTCAATGGGCTGTGCCTGGACTGTACTCGCTACGTGGAAAGCCATCTTCTGCCTCAAACCCGCTGTGTGAAACACCCATGATGGGTAATCCCAATCCCGTTTTCCATTTCCCTAATCCTAACCTCAGTGGGGGGATGTGAAATGAAATTTTACACAACCACAGGACTCTAAACAGCACTAAGTCACTGAGGAATTTGGACCTTTATATTTGTAACTCAAAACGAGTGCCTAAACAGTCCTAATATTTGTATTTTGTCACTCAATAACACAGTACGAAAAGTCAGTCTGCCTTTGCCTGATGAAGGAAAAACAATTCCGAAACATTGCAACAGAGGCAAGACTTATAATTTAAGGATACTAGAGTCCAATTTTTTTAATCTCCAATCCAAACTGGGACAGAGTTATTATTAGTATTGTATTGTTATAATGTGGTGAACAGCGAAGCCCTACAATTGTTATTGTTGTGTTGGGTGGTGGCTGTTTCAGTCCCACGTTCAATGGAACCAGAATCCAAAATCCCTATTTCTCTAACCATTCAAGGTCAATGCCTAACCTTAACCATTCAAGGTCAATGCCTAACTTTAACCATTCAAGGTCAATGCCTAACCTTAACCAGTCATGGTCAATGCCTAACCTTAACCAGTCATGGTCAATGCCTAACCTTAACCAGTCATGGTCAATGCCCAACCTTAACCATTCAAGGTCAATGCCTAACTTTAACCATTCAAGGTCAATGCCTAACCTTAACCAGTCAAGGTCAATGCCTAACCTTAACCAGTCATGGTCAATGCCTAACCTTAACCAGTCATGGTCAATGCCCAACCTTAACCATTCAAGGTCAATGCCTAACCTTAACCATTCAAGGTCAATGCCTAACCTTAACCATTCAATGTCAATACCTAACCCTAACCATTCAAGGTCAATGCCGAACCTTAACCATCTTGCGAGAGTTTCACAATTTACAGCCACCCACACTACACCATCTTTTCTCAATTCTAGCTCATTTGAGCATAACACCGAGCTTGTGTATTGTGTGTGAGGACAAAGGACTACCCTAAATCATGTAGGCCCATGGGGCAATGTGTTTGTGTGACAGCGTCCACACGATGGGAGCCAAGAATGGTGTTTGTGTGCATGTGTGTTTTGTATTATTTATACATATGGATGAAGGAGTGTTTGAAGGGGGTCTTTGTTTAAACTAAATAAATAACTGGTTGTGGGGATGTACACACTCATATACCCAATGGAACTTCATTTATTCAATACAGTAAGTATCCGTTTATTTCATACGGTGTGTTTTTTATAATATATAACACCCCTATCCCTTTCATTTCTTTCCAATCAATTATTTTTTACAATGTTATCTAACATCTTTCTTGTTCCTATTTCACTTTAAAATCACGTTACTGTTACATTAGTGACATGTATAGAGCTTTATTGTACAATGAAAGGAGTTTTTCACTTGGTTGAGCAGAAGACATTTTTTGTGTATATAACCACCATGTGTGCTGCAACAGAAAAACAAAAAACAAAAGACGACAGCATTCGTCATCTGTCTATACACTTGGTTTATGGTCCTGACAAGATACCTCTTGCAATCCCGTGAATAATGACCATTGTGTCTCAGTAGCAAAGGTAGAAGTCGCCTGACGTAGTTATAGTGCAGAAAAACCTCTTCGTGAGGAGCTTGGGATGGATGGGTATGGTGTAAAAAAAAAAGTCTGATCTTTGCCCAACCATAACCAAGGATTTTTTAGTAGCCTAAACTTTACCAAATCTTAACCAAAGAGGTTGCTGATTATAAAAACTGTCATGAGGATAATTTTCAATATTAGAATCTGTCATTGTGGAAGGCACAGATAAACAACCTATACTGTATGTGTGGGTAGCAAACACACGATGTATCTAACCTGCCAGCCGGTGCTACATTTGTATAGCATTCATTGGGTAATTCAAAGTGTGACATTAGGGAAACTTTGGTCTCATGAGTTAAATCGTAGCTGTAAAACCTGAACTCTGCAGACACCCAGTGTCCCTGAGTTCATACTTCACTGTGTACAAGTTGGCGTTGCATTCCTCTCCCAATTTGAACCATTACTCTCCACATTGTAATCAGTTCCAACAATTATAACCTCGCAGTGTGCCTCTGATTACTGTCCTGGTGTATTTTGGACTGTTCTGGGAATTCAGAAAAAAATGATACTGGTCCCAGCAGAACTCTATAGCACACATTTACAGTAATCCCGTCTGTGTGTGTGTGTGTGTTAGTGCGTGGGTTGCTGTTCGTTTGAAGTGCTCATTCCCCCCAAATTACAGTGCTGCCATAATGAAGTATTACCATGCGATTCCAAGGCAGACCAATACAAAGAGTGAGCCGTGTGTGCGTGTGTGTGTGTGTGTGTGTGTGTGTGTGTGTGTGTGTGTGTGTGTGTGTGTGTGTGTGTGTGTGTGAGTGTGTGTGTGTGTG